>KZ651940.1:208372-235644 GCA_001010745.2 Gerris buenoi
CTTTACTTTTTTGCCCTACTTTTTACTTTTTCTCCCTACTTTTTGATTCAGGGATGAAAAGACCTGCTTTAGTCCATCTAAAGTAATTCAAAATCATAACTTTTTTACCCTACTGGAGATAATAGTTTATTATTGACTATGTCTCCAGGATAAGGGAATCATTCGTACTTATTAGTTAAAGCCTCGCTCAGACTTCCTGAGCATTGGTCTATACACATGCCCAGTATGAGATGCGCAGGCGCACTTTTATCTGAGTATGCGCAGAGACCAATGCTCGGCTCGTTGTCTCTGTTCGGTTCGGTAGAATAGATAAGCCTTAAATGGTGAGACAACCAACAACTAATTAATAAACTATGTGATAATCGGTCTGTCTCCATGTTTGTACTTTACATAAACTCACACGTGTATTTTAAAAATTCAAGTAAACAAGAAAAGGAAAAATTTAGAAAACAAATTTTATTCTAATTGCAACGACAAAAGACGTAAACTCGTTTAAGAATCTATAAATAGACATAACTCCCCAACTAAAAAAGAAAAACAATTGTAAAGGAATTACACATCTGGATTTAGAATGGAATTTTCTCATTTAAAGTAACACTAAGACAACACTGCTTGTATTAAAAAAAAATCTTTAGTCTTTGTTTATTATTTTTTCGTTCTGCAAGCGTTGTTGTGTGTTGTTATTTTGTGGAATTTTTGTGTTGGCGGTAAAAACAAAAAGGGGGGGGAGAAAAAAAAAAATGTTTGTATTGTAATTTGGTAACACTGCTATGTCTAGAGATTTTTTTTTCGCACATGCTTGCCATTGAGAAAAGAATGAAATAGACTAATTTGAATTCTTGTTGTTTTGTCTGACTGTATAGTATTTTTTTCCTTTTTCTGTTGGTATTCTTGATTGAGGAAATAGCCCACCCACTAGTAAAATCGTAGGTTGGGGAATTTTTTTTTTGTATTTTTAGTGAACATTTTGTTATTCTTTTACTGTAATCTATTCTTTACCAACCGGCGAAAGAATTTTTTCTTTTTTATTTAGAAATTGAATTTGTAAGGTTAGTATTTTTAGGTTATTTTCTTCTTTTTTTTTAGTTAGATGAAAATAACTAGAGGAATTCTTCTTTCTAGGATCTTGTTTTAGAATTATTTTCTTCTTTTCTAGGGTGTTACGTTTTAGTTTATTTGTACCCTGAAAAATAACTCCTTGTTAGATTTGGAATCCCCCCTCCACCCTTTTTAAGAGATGGGGCAAACCATTTAAATGTAATCGGTTTGAGAGGCAATTTAGGGCGCCCAATCCTCCACCAAACGTTTTTATTCCCGGATTTTTTTTATCTCTCGTTCTAGATTTTTTTTTTTCTAAAAAAAAATATTTTTTAAATACTGTGTAAAAAGTTTTTTTTTTAACGGCAAATGCTCTCTTTTAAAAAAATCAGCCAATAATAGTTGTATTATACAATAAATATATACGTACTATTTTAAAAGCGTAACTTAAGCATTTTTGAATTTGAATTGGCGCCAAAACCAATAACATGGATGTTAATTTATTCTTGGCTATTATCAAATTTAGCGCGTAAAATGAGAAGGATTTGGAATTAAACTACTCTCTGTATTCGTTAAATGGTTTTTTGATCGATTATTATATTATATAAGGGGAGGTACCCTACCTTGGAAACTTGCCCCTTGCACAGTTCCAGAGAGATAGGATTTTTTTCCGTGTCAGAGTGGAGGTTGGCAACCCTGATTTAGCAACTTTCCCGCCTTTTACCAGCTGTTATAATATTAATGTTATCAGAAATAGTTATTTATGCGCCTAGGGAGTAAAGTAAGCCATTATTCCCTGAGCGAAAAAGTTGATTCTTGAGGCGAAGCCGAGGGAATTAGACTTTTTAATTCCCGAGGCGTAGCCAAGGGAATAACGCTAATTAGCTCCCGAGGCGAAGCCAAGGGAGATAATTATCGCGAAGGGAATAATGGCACTTTACTCACGAGGTACATACAATATTTTATCTCTAGTAGGAAGTACATACACATTTTCGTTCATTGCACAGTTTTTATTCATTATTTTAATAAATAACAATAATTATTAGCACTTTAAATAGCAGATGTTAGAGATTTAGTATTAAAAACAAATAAGAATTGGAATTAAACTCAAATAGAGGGTTACTTAGATTCAGGTTATAAACATAGATAAACATGGTCGTAAAAGCAGTGACGCCAACCTGATTTCAACATCTTCATTACATTAACCATTCATTTTCTACTATTTATAAAATAATTAAGTTGCAATCTTTACTTTTTCGCCCTACTTTACTTTTTGCCCTACTTTTTACTTTTTCTCCCTACTTTTTGATTCAGGGATGAAAAGACCTGCTTTAGTCCCTCTAAAGTAATTCAAAATCATAACTTTTTTACCCTACTGGAGATAATAGTTTATTATTGACTATGTCTCCAGGATAAGGGAATCATTCGTACTTATTAGTTAAAGCCTCGCTCAGACTTCCTGAGCATTGGTCTATACACATGCCCAGTATGAGATGCGCAGGCGCACTTTTATCTGAGCATGCGCAGAGACCAATGCTCGGCTCGTTGTCTCTGTTCGGTTCGGTAGAATAGATAAGCCTTAAATGGTGAGACAACCAACAACTAATTAATAAACTATGTGATAATCGGTCTGTCTCCATGTTTGTACTTTACATAAACTCACACGTGTATTTTAAAAATTCAAGTAAACAAGAAAAGGAAAAATTTAGAAAACAAATTTTATTCTAATTGCAACGACAAAAGACGTAAACTCGTTTAAGAATCTATAAATAGACATAACTCCCCAACTAAAAAAGAAAAACAATTGTAAAGGAATTACACATCTGGATTTAGAATGGAATTTTCTCATTTAAAGTAACACTAAGACAACACTGCTTGTATTAAAAAAAATCTTTAGTCTTTGTTTATTATTTTTTCGTTCTGCAAGCGTTGTTGTGTGTTGTTATTTTGTGGAATTTTTGTGTTGGCGGTAAAAACAAAAAGGGGGGGAAAAAAATAATGTTTGTATTGTAATTTGGTAACACTGCTATGTCTAGAGATTTTTTTTTCGCACATGCTTGCCATTGAGAAAAGAATGAAATAGACTAATTTGAATTCTTGTTGTTTTGTCTGACTGTATAGTATTTTTTTCCTTTTTCTGTTGGTATTCTTGATTGAGGAAATAGCCCACCCACTAGTAAAATCGTAGGTTGGGGAATTTTTTTTTTTTGTATTTTTAGTGAACATTTTGTTATTCTTTTACTGTAATCTATTCTTTACCAACCGGCGAAAGAATTTTTTCTTTTTTATTTAGAAATTGAATTTGTAAGGTTAGTATTTTTAGGTTATTTTCTTCTTTTTTTTTAGTTAGATGAAAATAACTAAAGGAATTCTTCTTTCTAGGATCTTGTTTTAGAATTATTTTCTTCTTTTCTAGGGTGTTACGTTTTAGTTTATTTGTACCCTGAAAAATAACTCCTTTTTTACTTAGTCGTGTCGGATGTACATAGAGTGTTTATTGAGATCCCGATAATTCGATTTCGAGGTTTTGATTGATTTACACTTTTTGAAGTAGGTACTTTGAGCCCAAAAAAGTGTTTTCTACAGAATGTCTGCTACTCGTCTGTGCAGACTAAACTACCGGGCCGATTTTGATATAATTTGGCATACATGATTTTAAAAATCTTACCTCGTTAAAAATGAATTTTAGATCATAATTTACGGACGCTACGCTTCAAAATTCGTCGAGTTTGATTAAAAACTTCTATAATATAGTTCATAAACCATTTATAAGATTGTTATCTATCTATATGAGTCATTTTCCCGGGGAAAAAATCTAGTTCATGAGAAAAGAGCTGTAAACGTGTATGATGAGATACTGCGTTCGATTCACCACTGTGGAGGAGTTATTTATATGATAATTTTTGATAAAATGTTTAATTGAAGCGAGCTGATAAATGTTGACCGATTTTGTTGAAATTTAGTATACATGTTCCTTTTACTAATGCTCAGGTTAAGTTCGTTGGGTAGCGTTATCTGTCAGAGTTTGCTCGCAACGCTCGCGTGAAAGTGAGCTTTAGATGTAAAATTTGGGATTTCAGTACGGGAAAAGATTTTATCATCACCTATTCGATAAGACGAAACATTTTTTTCAAAATACAATTTTTTTAGTAAAACCAAGCGTTTAAAGTAGAGGAAGCACTGTTTTTACCGATATCTTTCATTCTAACGCAACGATTTTAATAGAACTTCTAAAGTGCAATTGAAACAGGCACGTAAAATTTCAACTTAATACAAACAGAAGTTTTTGAGTGATGAAGTGATACATTTTATAATAGTTGAACAGAAATTGAAGATGGTCGGAATATGTAGAAAAGTACACTTCTCCCCTTTTTTTAACAGCAATCATGCTCTTTAACTATCAACTTATTATGATTAAATATTTTTTCTTAATATCTAAAATTTATTGAATTACACGCGCTTTAATGATAAGAGCCACGCGATGCCAAGTAATAATTAAATGTAACCCTGAGAACGCTAAAACAACAAATAAATGAATATCAATGGACCAATTAATTATGTACTCGTATATGATATTAATTATTTACTCGTATATGATATTAATTATGTACTTGTATATGATATTAATTATGTACTTTTATATGATATTATACTTATGTACTCGTATATGAGAAAGGTTTTTGCGAGTTTGTTTCAAACGGATTGTTTTACTAAAAGAATAGTAATGATGTTAAAATTCTATGAGCATTATTTTTGGAAAATAAACAATCATAAAAGTGTTCAATGAACAATGTGATATTATATACAGAAAAATTCTTATGACTTGGTCTTATGATGTGACTACTTAAAAAATTCGTTGTCAGACAGACGAACAAAATGCAGAGAGACTAAATGCATGATATTACCAAAATAATTTGAATTTTTGAGACTGAAAAATTTCGTTGCTCAGAATTGTTCATTATGGTTCTGTAATTATCATTTTACTCATTGTAGAATCATTGTGAGTGTTACAATACTATAATTATACATTGTGTGTGTATGGGAAGAAATACATAAAAATGTATTCTTAATGTGAGACTCCAGATGTATTTCTCATTATCTTCCGTGTTTTACCATCGGTAAGCTTGGGATAACAAAAGAAAATTTTTTTTTGTATAAATTAATTTAATAAAGTTAATAGAAAATTACGGCATTAACTAAATTAAAAAAAATGTATATTCGTGGGGTGTGTGTAATGTAAAGAAAACACACAAAAAGTGACAAGAAAAAGGGGAGAATAATAAGACAGGGGAAAAAGTGTACGAAAAAAAAAATGAAGAAAATAGCTCCAGAGCGAGAAAACGTGTCTTTTTGTTGTTCTTTTTGCTTTCGTTTGTTTTCAAAGTTTTTGAAAAAAAAGAAGAAGGGAAAAAAACACCCGAGATGGGAACAATAAGACAAAAAAAAAAGTGGGGAAGCTTTGATAAGAAAACAACACTGATAAGAGAAAAAAAACATGCTAATGGTAATGAAAGAGAGAGGGGGTAATGTTGAAAAATGGAAATGAGTGACTTATGACAATGAAAAGTATCACGCGTACAAATAAAGCGCTTACTTGCTTGTCCACTTAGGTAATTAAACAAATGCGAGGTAAATAATAATCTTAATTAAAATCATCTGATGTTAGAATTAGGTGATCGATTTAGTTTTGGAATTATTCTTGTGTCTTGTCTTTTCTAAATATTAAGGAAGAGGAAGTGTCGGAAAATTTGTTAATCCCATGGGTTCGTTTCGAATCCATTTCAAGGGATTATTCTTAAGGTAGTTTACTTCTAATGATGATGAGTGTAATTTACAGCTGATTTGTTGATGAATCATGGACCATTTCAAGGGATTATTCTTAAGGTAGTTTACTTCTAATGATGATGAGTGTAATTTACAGCTGATTTGTTGATGAATCATGGATTTTGTAAATCCTTACTCATTTAGCCCATATTAGGGATTATTCTCAAGGGAGTTGCTCATGATGATGAGTGTCATTTATAGCTGATTTGTTGATGAATCATAGATTTTGTTAATCCTTACTTATCAAACCTATTTCAAGGATTATTCTCAAGGAGTTGCTCATGATGATGAGAGTAATTTACAACTGATTCGTCGATGAATCATTGAATTTTTAAATCCTTACTCATTAAACCTATATCAGGCATTATTCTCAAGGGAGTTGCTCATTGTAAGAGTCGTTAGCTTACTTATTTTGATTCTGGATTATAGTTATTAGTCGTTTTGAATTCTTTATTGGACCAAAGGACTGTTTTCTTTTAAAAATTTGTCTCTTGTCTGTGCAGACGCGTGAAGCCTAAATTACTTGTCCGATTTCAATGAAATTTTACATAACTGTTACCCAAAAATCATTCCACGAGGAGTAATCGAAAAATTAATTTTAGATCTAAATTTACGGGCCCCATAAACACCGAAAAATTGTTGTTTTTTGAACAGCCACAACGATTATGATTAATAATTTTAAAATGCGGTCATTTTAAATACGAATATAACAATATAAGTTGTTTTCCTGTTAAAAATCGAATTCTAGAGATAATAGCTTTAAACGGGGATGATAAGAGACCAGGTTCGATTCCCCGCCGAGAAGGAGCTTTTTTATGGTTAATTTTAATAAAACGCACAAACAAAACCAAACAATTATGTACTCATGTAATATATATATATGAGAAAATTTAGTAAAAGTTGTATTGATACAAATTTGTTATGTTTACTGGCTTATCAAATGAAAAAAAAAGAAGAATTTGTCGAGGAAAACGAAGAAACTGTTGCTTGTAAAAGGAGTAGGAGTTTGCTCTGTTGAGTGTTGAGCTTGATGTATCAGGATGTTAGGAAACTGCAGGAGGTAGACGGTCAGACTCCCTCACTGAGTGGGGCATGATTGCAACACGCCCATATATCGACTAAACCCTACAGGGCTAGCAGACTCCAACCCTAGGCAAGGTCAAGGACGCTGTCTAACTCTCCCTTTTCAAAACCCTTAAAATAAACCCAAGCCCTTCGGGCATCCCCCCTTCTCCTTTCTTCTACAATATAATTTTCTTTTAATCAGGTTTCCCGTCTGAAAAGCAACAAAATTATATGTTTCGTGTTGTTTTGATTTTTATTTTATTCATGCCTCATTTAAATATTCACAAAATTGTGTAAATAAGAATTGGAAAAATTGTATGAAACTATTTCAACTTCAAACTTGAATCGGCCTTAATTTTTTCATGTATATGCCTGTCTGTCTGTCGCCACAAGTCAAACTTCATAGACTGAAAAAATGTCTGAATTAAAATCCAATAATGGAGCATATTGTTCGCTTTGTTACATACAATAATATTTAAAAAAAAGAAGTTATTAACAATTTGTTCCTCTTTCATGGTTCTTATCCTTATTGAAAAATATTGTTACCTTATTTCTCCACTTAAATCACTATTATAATTATTGTTCCTTTTCAGGTTTTTCTCTTCCTCATTACAGTTTCTCTTAACTCATTTCTCCACTTAAATCACAATTATAACTCATTATTGTTTCTCATTCGTGGTTTTTCTCATCGTCATTTCTCTACTTAAATAACAGATAAAACTCATTATTGTTTCTTTTTTATGGTGTTTATCCCTCCTCATTAGAGTTTCTCTTTACTCATTTCTCTACTTAAATCACAATTATAATTCATTATTGTTTCTTTTTCATGGTGCTTATCCCCCCCCCCCTCATTACAGTTTCTTTTAACTCATTTCTCCACTTAAATCACAATTATAACTCATTATTGTTTCTTTTTCGTGGTTTTTATCCCCCTCATTACACTCTTGTCACATTTAATATCTGTATAAGTTATTTATTTCACTGTTTCTTTTTATTAAATGTTAAAATTGTCAATTGTTAGAGCTAGAATGATAGATAATTAATAAATAAGTAATTATTTAAAATTAAAGAACCTTTTTCATAGAGATATTTTTTTTTAATTGTAATTATAACTCAATGACAAAAATTAAGATAATTGAAAATGACGTTTTTCTTTTGTGGACTTGAGGTTTCTTATTTGGAGTTCGTTGTTGTTTGGAATGAAAGTCCTTTTTTTTTTCTTTTTTTATTATATTTTAATGTACAAGCTTTCACCCAGGGAACCTGGGCTTCTTCAGGTTTTTAATGTTAAAAATACTGTAAATTTGGAGTAAAATGGTCAAAATGAAAAAAGTAAAAATGAATTTTGGAAATGAAAGTCTTACCAAGTTACCAAGTTAATTTTGATTGTTTTTAGATGTTTTTTTGAAAAGAATTTATTTTATTTTTTTAACTGACATACCTAATCAAAAATTTTGAATTATTTATTTTTATTTGTATTAAATATAATATTTGTGTAAATGTTGCTTAATTTATTAGTGTCTTGTTTCAAGTTTATGTTATTTGTATTTGATTTTATGTATAACATTTCCAGTGTAAGTCGTTTTTGGTGATGTTTTTCAGTGTGTAGAATATTATATTTATCTGTGTCTAATGTGTGTTTAGTGTTGTGTGCGTGTTCTGATATAGCTGTGTTAGTGTTGTTGTTTGAGATGTCTTTGATATGTTGATGGAATCTGTTTTTGAATTGTTGTGAAGTTTCTCCNATAAAATCGCACGATATAAAAGATACAAAAAGGCAGACGCTAAAGATCTAAAGAATCTCGTGTTGAATAAATAAAAATAAAATAAAATAAAAAACTTAATTTTAATAACAAATAGAATTTATTTCATTATTTTAACTTTTTTTATTTGCAGTTGTTAAAGAAAAGGCAAAGAAGTATAAAAACGAAAGGTCCATTTTTATTGTATACATAGCAGTAAAATAAATGACGTGAATTCTACCAGTTTTTAACTTTTGTCTTTAAAAACTTCCTTTCTTTCCCCCACTCTTATTTTATTATCTAAACTTTTTTGTCTTTTTTTTTTAGGTTGGTTTCGTTTTTGTTTTCTTGTTTGTTTGTTTTTTTGTGTTTTTTTTTTAAAAAAAAGAGAGTGGAATTATCTTATTTTTTATAGATCAACTGACTATAAAGTTTTTTTTCTGTTACTAAACAGAACAGCTGAAAGAAAAAAAAAAGTGATGAAGATTTTAACAATGAAACTGTCGAGAAAATAAGGGTTTGAAGCTAAAGCAGAGAATGAGAGGGTTTTTGGTTTCAAAACGAAACTGAAAGTATTGTATTTAGTTTTCACCCCCCCCCCCCTCTGAAACAGAGAGAGAGTTGGAGATGAAAAAATCCATACAAGTTTCACTTTCATTAAGACCCTTTTTTTGTTTTATAGTCAATATCAAGGGGTCACAACTTTTAGGTTCTAAAGCCTAAACAGATTCTTGGACTTTTTCAAAAAGGGAAAGGGATGACCTAAAAATACAAATATAGATCCAAAGTACTTTTAATTAAAATTAAAGTTATTCTTCCGAGCTTTTTTTTCCTTTGTTCGCAATTCTTTCACTGAAGCATTTTGATGATTTTCGTCGCATGCAAATTTTCTTATGTCTTTCAAAACTCCAACCATTTCTTTGACAAAAAAAAATGTGTTTTTAAACATCATAGAAATATTTTTGGATCGTGTCTGTCTGTCTGCCTGTCATAAATTTGTCAAAATCACTATATCTTAAAAACTATTTGTCAAATTTAAATTAAATTTGGATTGGACGTCCGTATTAGCCCAACGTTGGGCGCCAATATTAATCTCAACTTTCTGTACCCTTCCTTTCACGCATGCGCACTAACAGTTTTTCTTATTATCTGACACCTACATTGTTTTCTAGCTTGCGGAAAAGTAACGGTGGATTTATTGTGATAATTCAGAAGAATGGTATTTGCTGAGTCTCGAAATTCACAATTTTGAAACATATTTTGTTCAGACATACTTTTTGTGACGGCAGGAAACATGTTTAGTCTTGTCTGTCTTTTTTTATAAATAATTGTATCTTTGAAAATATTTATACCATATTTTTGGATAATATTTGAATTGTTTGTCGAAATTTACTCTATTGTTATAAATTTTGGATTGTTTGTCGAAATTTACCCTAAAATTTGGAGTGTTTGTCGAAATTTACCCTAAAATTTGGATTGTTTGTCGAAATTTACCCTACTTTAATAAAAATTAGGTTTTTTTTGTCGAAAGTATCGCTGAAGCCATATCAACCTGCACTCATTTAATTTTGAATGTAAAATTAACTGAACCACGCTGGAAATCTGAAACATTTAACCAACCACCTTTTATATTTTTTTTTTCAATATTCATAAGTTATTAGTTGTATTATCTATTGTGAAATATATTTCATTACACATTTTATAAGACGCGAGAAAGCTATGTGCCGCACTAATTGACAGACTTGTTAACTCTAAAACGTTTTTTTTCACGTTGTTAACCTTGTCAAATCAGGTTACAAACTTTTATCTAGGATCATTACAAAAAAAAAAATTATTTGCTGTAAAAGTGATTCTTGTAAAACTTATAGTAAAGATTTTTTTGCGACTTTTGAAGCAATTTCCATGCCCAATCTTTTAGCGCATTGCAAACTGCTCAACGGCAAGTGCGTTAGTCATATTTCGAAATCTATTCTGTCATTTCTACTTCAAATGATATTTATATGACCATCGAGAGATAAGACGCGAGAAAGCCATGTATCACGCTAATTAGTAAAGTAGTCCAAAGGTCTAGGGTTCGATTCTCGGCGGTGGAATGTATTCTTCTCTGTTAGAACACCAAAAGAAATGAACTGAGCTAATACCTAAAAATAAGTTGCTAGACGAAGCTAAACTCTTATAAATATTAACTTTAAGTTTACTTTGCCCGCAATGATTCCCAATATTTCTAGTTTAGTATCTTCAGACGCCGTCCTAAGTTGAACTCTACAGTTTCACAAAATGAGTTTTGTAGGTCGTTGACAACGCAGAAAAGTTGAAAACATGGAGTGGGGAACCAATAAGATCCCAGCATTTTAAAATTTGAGCTCTCATTGGTTCCCCCACCACATTTATTTTTACTTTCCCGCGCTGTCATGGCTCTTAAACTCTTTTGGCGAAGTCAGTAGTTCAATTCTAATACAACTTCATGCTTACAAAGTTGGTTCCTCTTCTGTCAGCAAGTGTTGAGGATGACCAAAAGGATTTCAATGTTTTCAAATCTTTTGACAGAGTTTGGGTCTGTTGCAGTGACCATCTTCTTTGACCAAAGGTTGGTATGATGTCATCCACCTTAGTAGTTTTTCTTATCTGTGTCTGTTAAGCTCTTATCTCGCTTCCACGACTTTTCGGGATAATTTGTAATAACTTTTTGTTCATCTTACGTTACGAAACCGTTGGAATTGTGTATTCTCTATAATTTGCTTGATAGTTTGGCAAAACCATTCCATTGGTTGTGTTCCTCGTCGTTATGGTGTCTTGCTTCGTCATCTCCTGTTTAAACGAGTTTTATAAGTGAATTTTTCGTTTCAGACTCGTACGATTTTAAAAGATTATGTGCTTGTCTAACGTTAACTGGCGTTAAAAATTGACCGATTTTAACGAAATTCTGCACAAATGTGCATCATAGCATTTGAGACAACTGCAATGTTTTTATTTGAGACAACTGTAAAGTTTTTTAGAAACCAGACATTTATTAATTTAAAGATGGCGTTCAATTGAAAATAATTTTTTTAAGTCAGCATGACTTGTTATTTGTTACCTTGAATTGACAACTATTGTTGCCTTGAATAGCTGGAAAAGAATATGTAACTACATATTCATTTCATGTACATATTCATGTAACTACATCGGCATTTTCAAAACAAATATGACTGAAATGAGGGTGTTAAAAATTGTTTTTTGCTTACATAGCATGTTACTTGCATCATTTTAGCTTCAGGGTTACTTCTTTAGATTATTACTCTCCCTATGTTTTTTTTTTTTAAATTATAAATGGCAGACTAAATAACTATTAAGACAAAGGGATGTTTAGTCAAATGTACTTTACGACAAAGGAATATCACACTTCTATTTTTATAAAGGGAGTTACAGTCTAAAGAAGAACATTCCGTACACCTTCTTTAGGTTGTTACTCCCTTCTGGTTTTTTTTATAAGGGGAGTAACAATCTAAAGAAGTGACGTTTCAAGGTAGATTAAGAAAACAAAAACGTTTTTCCTCAAAAGAAAAATTTCATGGTTGCTTTATTGAGAACAAATATGGCCGATGTAGATGGCAAAATTAAAAAAAAAAATTACTACGCATGTTTACTTTCTTCCCCGACATTTTATTCTAGAACTTGCTCCTGTGTGTTTATATTTATATATTTTTGTCGTGGAATCCAATTTGCCTGTAGTCAGAGATAGATTATTTAATAATGTTTTTCAGTATGTCTCCTCTTACCTTCGAGTTAAATTACACCTTTAAGTCCGAAGCAACGGATGGAAGGAAAAAAAAATTCCCAAGTAGAATTGTATTGAAAAATCTAATTTACCTAGTGGAGGTATGGGGGGGGGGATTATTGAGGGGGGCAAAGGGAGAAATTAGGTCGGGAAGGGTGGTTAGGGGGTTCGTCTAGCTGGGCTTTCTCCCTCCATCGGGGTTATGTTGAGAGTGCGGTCGATTCGGCACAGGGTCGACTTCTTTGTACGCAAGCGCTTTACCAGAGTTCTCTCTCTACCTCTACTTCTTTTCCTCCTTGCTACAGACCTTTTTCTTCTTCTTTTTTTTTTAAAAAAGTCACACCCCTATTTCCTCACCAAGTTTCAAAAATTTTTTCTTTGAAAACCTATATCCGTCTTTTGAGATTAACAGAATATTTTTAAGGGTTTGTTTATTCTATCCGAAGTGAGGATTGAAGGTGTCTCATCTTTAAACGTCGAGTCACTTCCCACCTCGGGGCAACACTCCAGATGAAATTGTGTCGTTTTTACGATGGAAATTATACTGGCCTTTGATGGTAGTTGAAGTGACTTTCTTATAATCTAAAAACATTTAAAATGCAGCTTTCATAAGATTAAAATAAATATACTAAGATGTGTTTTTAGCTGACACAAATTATCCTAACTCAAACTAATATAGTTATGGTTATGTTACAACAACTGTGCAGTGAACTTGCTATCGTCGTGCGCAATTAATAAAAGCCGTTTCAACCTTTTTCGTACCTTTCTTCAAGCTGTTCCAAAACCCACCCATGGATCGCTTTCGAACCATACGATCTAAACCCAAATCATCCGATCCAAACGATCCTCATTACCCAAGTACCGGTTTGTACGACATGCGCAGTAATGTCAAGGTCATATGTTAACAAGGAGGATCCATATCTGTTTGGTTTGCTTGAATGTTTATCAAGTCACAAATCTGTTCCTACCTGACGATGATTTTATTTGACGATGATTATTTGAAGTACAAAGTAAGCGTATATCTAATCACCGACTTATCTATGGTGAGTTAGAATCGTATAGAGGTGAGACATGTGTCACACTGAAACCTAGGTCTAAACACTGAAATATTTGGTGATGGTGAATTAGAATCCGTAGTGGAGAGACATATTTCACAGAAACCTAGGTCTAAACACCGAATTATATATGGTGAGTTGGAATCCTAGAGAAGTGAGACTTATTCCTCACTGAAACCTGGTGATCACTGACATATCTGGTGAGTTGGAATCACAGAGAGGTGAGACATGTTTCACACTGAAACCTAGATCTAAACACTGACATACCTGGTGAGTATGAATCACAGAGAGGTGAGACATGTTTCACACTGAAACCTAGGTCTAATCACCGACATATCTGGTGAATTAGAATCTCATAGAGGTGATAAATATTTCACTCTNAGCTTCAGGGTTACTTCTTTAGATTATTACTCTCCCTATGTTTTTTTTTTTTTTTAATTATAAATGACAGACTAAATAACTATTAAGACAAAGGGATGTTTAGTCAAATGTACTTTCTGTTTTTATAAAGGGAGTTACAGTCTAAAGAAGAACATTCCGTACACCTTCATTAGGTTGTTACTCCCTTCTGGTTTTTTTTATAAGGGGAGTAACAATCAAAAGAAGTGACGTTTCAAGGTAGATTAAGAAAACAAAAACGTTTTTCCTCAAAAGAAAAATTTCATGGTTGCTTTATTGAGAACAAATATGGTCGATGTAGATGGCAAAATTAAAAAAAAAAATTACTACGCATGTTTACTTTCTTCCCCGACATTTTATTCTAGAACTTGCTCCTGTGTGTTTATATTTATATATTTTTGTCGTGGAATCCAATTTGCCTGTAGTCAGAGATAGATTATTTAATAATGTTTTTCAGTATGTCTCCTCTTACCTTCGAGTTAAATTACACCTTTA
Organism: Gerris buenoi; assembly: GCA_001010745.2. Lineage (NCBI taxonomy): Eukaryota > Metazoa > Arthropoda > Insecta > Hemiptera > Gerridae > Gerris > Gerris buenoi. Next base: position 222,748 of record KZ651940.1, read on the forward strand.
AGTCCGAAGCAACGGATGGAAGGAAAAAAAAATTCCCAAGTAGAATTGTATTGAAAAATCTAATTTACCTAGTGGAGGTATGGGGGGGGGATTATTGTGGGGGGCAAAGGGAGAAATTAGGTCGGGAAGGGTGGTTAGGGGGTTCGTCTAGCTGGGCTTTCTCCCTCCATCGGGGTTATGTTGAGAGTGCGGTCGATTCGGCACAGGGTCGACTTCTTTGTACGCAAGCGCTTTACCAGAGTTCTCTCTCTACCTCTACTTCTTTTCCTCCTTGCTACAGACCTTTTTCTTCTTCTTTTTTTTTTAAAAAAAATCACACCCCTATTTCCTCACCAAGTTTCAAAAAATTTTCTTTGAAAACCTATATCCGTCTTTTGAGATTAACAGAATATTTTTAAGGGTTTGTTTATTCTATCCGAAGTGAGGATTGAAGGTGTCTCATCTTTAAACGTCGAGTCACTTCCCACCTCGGGGCAACACTCCAGATGAAATTGTGTCGTTTTTACGATGGAAATTATACTGGCCTTTGATGGTAGTTGAAGTGACTTTCTTATAATCTAAAAACATTTAAAATGCAGCTTTCATAAGATTAAAATAAATATACTAAGATGTGTTTTTAGCTGACACAAATTATCCTAACTCAAACTAATATAGTTATGGTTATGTTACAACAACTGTGCAGTGAACTTGCTATCGTCGTGCGCAATTAATAAAAGCCGTTTCAACCATTTTCGTACCTTTCTTCAAGCTGTTCCAAAACCCACCCATGGATCGCTTTCGAACCATACGATCTAAACCCAAATCATCCGATCCAAACGATCCTCATTACCCAAGTACCGGTTTGTACGACATGCGCAGTAATGTCAAGGTCATATGTTAACAAGGAGGATCCATATCTGTTTGGTTTGCTTGAATGTTTATCAAGTCACAAATCTGTTCCTACCTGACGATGATTTTATTTGACGATGATTATTTGAAGTACAAAGTAAGCGTATATCTAATCACCGACTTATCTATGGTGAGTTAGAATCGTATAGAGGTGAGACATGTGTCACACTGAAACCTAGGTCTAAACACTGAAATATTTGGTGATGGTGAATTAGAATCCGTAGTGGAGAGACATATTTCACAGAAACCTAGGTCTAAACACCGAATTATATATGGTGAGTTGGAATCCTAGAGAAGTGAGACTTATTCCTCACTGAAACCTGGTGATCACTGACATATCTGGTGAGTTGGAATCACAGAGAGGTGAGACATGTTTCACACTGAAACCTAGATCTAAACACTGACATACCTGGTGAGTATGAATCACAGAGAGGTGAGACATGTTTCACACTGAAACCTAGGTCTAATCACCGACATATCTGGTGAATTAGAATCTCATAGAGGTGATAAATATTTCACTCTGAAACCTAGACATATACGATGATATAGAATCCCTTATGGGTGAGAAATATTTCACACTGAAATCTATATATGCAGTGGATCTTATTACGGGTAAAGAATTTAAACACTTTAACACNACATATCTGGTGAGTTGGAATCCCAGAGAGGTGAGACATGTTTCACACTGAAACCTAGGTCTAAACACCGACATATCTGGTGAGTTGGAATCCCAGAGAGGTGAGACATGTTTCACACTGAAACCTAGGTCTAAACACCGACATATCTGGTGAGTTGGAATCACAGAGAGGTGAGACATGTTTCACACTGAAACCTAGGTCTAAACACCGACATATCTGGTGAGTTGGAATCCCAGAGAGGTGAGACATGTTTCACACTGAAACCTAGGTCTAATCACCGACATATCTGGTGAATTAGAATCTCATAGAGGTGATAAATATTTCACTCTGAAACCTAGACATATACGGTGATATAGAATCCCTTATGGGTGAGAAATATTTCACACTGAAATCTATATATGCAGTGGATCTTATTACGGGTAAAGAATTTAAACACTTTAACACACAGATGTACTACATAGAGTAGATAAGTAAATTTGGTAGAGCCCCCTTTCTGTAATACCCTAATCATGTATTGATTGGGACCTAAAAAGAACAGTAAAAAATAATAAGAGTATGTAGAACGAAAAGGGATTAGAAATGGAACTATCAAAGCTTGATAAAGATAGAAGTATCCTAATTGTGGGAATATCGGATAAACTAAAAATATGGAGATGGCACCGTCTGGCACATTCAAATGAATAATAAAATTAAATAAGGCGAAGAGACATTTGAAATAAAAGTAACTAAGTTTAGTCGAGGAAAACAATATCCGAATTAAAAGGAAATATCGGATTTAAAGAAAATTTGAATAATAATGACAATTCGTGTTTGGAGAATTCATATAACCGAATTAAAATAAAAAACGGGGAATGGGACAGACTAAATTATATTAAAATTCATCTCGTTGCTTGAAATCGATTTGGAGACGGTCGCAATTTCTCTAACCATGGTTTGCATTGAAATTTAAATTAATCATTTCTTCATTATAAGACACGTGAGTTCTAATGGAGATGGATTCGGTTCTAATGAAATCTTTAACTCAAGATGTACCTAACTAGATATTGCAGATGATTATAATAATCATGAAAATATGCTGCGTAACACCCCTGGGAGGGAATTAGCTCTGCCAAAGGGGTTTTTACAACTATATATGTAATGGATGACTTGGGTTTTTGTATGATGCTCCATCAGCTGCATAAACCTTATTATTGACATTCGTAATCTGATGGACGAAACTTCACTTAAATTGCTACTCATTTTCATGCTGGGTCATATCATCGAGCGATGGGACTCCTTGCTAGAGTGGAGAATCTCCTGCTTCTAAAGTATGAATGACCTCTCACCTTCAAAGTTTTTTGTTTGGATTATAAAGGTGAAAATTTCTTACAACTTATTTGAAGCTCCTCTCCCCAAATTTTTCCTCTTCCAAAGGTATGGATGTGTAATCATCCATATCCTTCACACACTCCCATAAAATGGTAAGCTGTCCCCTCTTCTTCGCCACTCATTGGACCGATGGTTATCCTCTACTTTTATTAATGTAAAATGTTTTCTGAGCCTGCAGTGTCCAGTTAAGACACCAACCAGGTTTCTTTGGTTAGTCTTACTCAGTCCAATGAACCATTTGCCTTTCTTCCATTCTGGTGACTGCATGCATTATCCTAGATCCAGCATCGATGCTGATCTTAACTGACTTCTCGACTAGTCAACAACACTTAAATTAAAGATGAGATTAATAACTCTATCTAATATTGGAGATTATAATGTTATTTATGGATGAAGATTAAATGTATCCAAGCTGGAATGATTAAAGATGAAAATGTCAAATTTGAAGGAAGATTTATAATAATAATAAAACAACATACGAGATTAAAGAAGAATCTATAAAGTCGGATTTAATATTATTGTTTTGTTGCTGAGATATCCGTGATTTTAAGGGTGTTTAGCCTAAAGATATGTGTAGCTTATTAATTATTTATTAAAATTGAGGATTTTTTTTAAAGCCAAAATGGTTCTTAATGGATCAATTAAACTTAGTTGAAGACCAAGGTTATCTAATACTGAATGATTACAGTTGCAATTGTCAAGTTTTAAAGGTCATTAAGGGCCATTTACGTTTGAAAGGTTTAAATGCTTTTTGCTGAATAGTATACGCTAACTAAATTAGCTACTTGGTAATTTTCATATAGCACTGATTTCTCGACACTTTGATAATAGTGAGAACAAAGTGCGAACGAATGAATTGAGTTTGAATCAATTACCTAACGATTACAAACTTGTCCTTTTACCCAGAATAGCGTAAACTTCAAAGTTTAACCGATAGAAACAAATCTACTATAGTGGTGAGAACTAGAGTCTATTTTGTGTTGCGGTGCAAAACACTTTCAATTACCTTAAACGGTCCAATACGTTAAGGCTTGATCATTCAAGGTATCCTTCCACAAACACGAAATGGTTACAAAAGCTTGCTTTTGTTCTATTTGGAAATCTCCCGCAGATCTATTAATTACCAAGTAAACTGAATAGTTTTGAATATCGATTGATATCCAATTAAATTCTATAACTAACTTGGCAGAACAATCCGTGGAGCGTTTAAGCAATTTAGATAATGGTTATTATGTCGCTCTATCAGCTACATAAACCTTATAATTAGCATCTGCCTGAATAAAATTCTGTAGTGCTTACTAAATTGTGTTAGGTTTCTAGTTAAGTTAATCAAAACTATACCATTAGCAATACTTACTTTCATCATTTTCATGCAAATTGCTGAATTGCACTGCTATCTACTATGTGACAGCTGCGTTTCCAAGTACTTCCAAGGATTCCAGTCAAGAGTTTTTCTATACCTACATTATATATTGTCAGTTGTCAGCCTTTATGAAAGGTATGATTATACCATCTCCATATTCTCTACCGGTTCTCAATCTCAATAGGTATTGGGTTTGGTTGCTTCTGCGAAAAAGTTCCACATTAGAATCACATCGGTCCGACTACAAATTCATTTTGACTTTTTTATCTGCAAGTGTCAGTTATAATTGGTTTGAAAACTATCTAAAATGGTCATCAGACCTGTAACTTGTATGCCAATCACTTTACTAATTTGTTAGGTTCAAACAATATTGCAGGCTGAAGTTGCAATAACTTCAGGTTCCACTCAAATCAATAAGTTTTTTAAGATTTGTAGGAGGAGAAAACTAGTTGCTCCGACTGAAATGGGTGTACACCACTAGTTGTGGGGAAGTATTAGTACACTATTGCTCAATTGTCAACTGATGTTGCTGGATAAGGTTGCATAGTATGTAGCGAAACAACTGGCAAGATTAGTACATTGCAGCTCAATCGTACATAAAACAAACTAGATCCATTCACCATGACTACAGTGTTGCTGGTTAAGGCTGCATAGTCTGTTGTGAATAAAGTTGATAGCATTAGTTCACTACAGCTCAATCGTACATAAAACAAACTAGATCCTTTTACAATGACTACAGTGTTGCTGGTTAAGGTTGCATAGTCTGTTGTGAATAAAGTTGACAGCATTAGTTTACTACAGTTCAATAGTACATACAACAAACTAGATCCTTTCACAATAACTACAGTATTGCTAGTTAAGGTTGCATAGTCTGTTGTGAATAAAGTTGACAGCATTAGTTCACTACAGCTCAATAGTACATAAAAAAAACTAGATCCTTTCACAATGACTAAAGTGTTGCTAGTTAAGGTTGCATAGTCTGTTGTGAATAAAGTTGACAGCATTAGTTCTCTACAGCTCAATCGTACATACAACAAACTAGATCCTTTCACAATGACTACAGTATTGCTAGTTAAGGTTGCATAGTCTGTTGTGAATAAAGTTGACAGCATTAGTTCACTACAGCTCAATCGTACATAAAAAAAACTAGATCCTTTCACAATGACTACAGTGTTGCTAGTTAAGGTTGCATAGTCTGTTGTGAATAAAGTTGACGGCATTAGTTCACTACAGCTCAATCGTACATAAAACAAACTAGACCCTTACACAATGACTACAATGTTGCTATTTAAGGTTGCATCTGTTGTGAACATTGTTGGCAAGTGGTAGCTTAACACTTTAAAACCTGTCTTTAATAAAATCTTTATTGCCTATACACTAAACACCCTTATAACCAGTCTACACTGGAACCATATCTCAAGATCCTTTCAAGAATATCCGATTTCACTTACGCCGTACCTTCTTCAGCAAGTTTACATTTCAACCTTTGGTTTTTTGTTTCATACGAGAGATTTCCCTTCGAAGAATGGAGATCCATAATCTTCTTCTTTTTATAATTGAACACCTGTAAAAGTTGACATTATACTAACCAGACGGTTTGCATACAAAAGGCAAAGAATCTTTACTATTAGTTTATTTATATGCAAAAGAAAAAGGGCTTGAAGTCTTCATACCTTTTTTGTATATTTAAAAAAAACCTGTTTTTGCACAAAGAATACCGTTCTTCCACCCTTTCTTCTTATATGAAAGAAGATAATTTTCTTTCTTTACAAAAACTCCTTTTTTTTAATACCAAACAGCTGTTTGGATTTTAAAAAAGCGCAATGTGTGACGTAAAAAAAGGACTTTTTATTTTTTTTACTATGTATATACAAAAGGGTCACAGCTTCCCCCCCCCCCCTTTCATAGCATGTAATGTGTGAGTTTCCGTTTAGTATAATGACATCATTATACTCGTATTCACCACTAAGAATGTATCTTAAGCCTGGTAAACCCTTTTTTTCATTGAAATATGTGTAGGTGTATTCAATATTCATGGAATGTAACAAGTTACTTATAAAGGTGGATCCTCTTAAAGGATTTTTTTGCAATTGTGGGACGTTTTACCTATCCGGCCATTTTTAAGCCTGAAATTTTTTTTTTGTTTTTTTTTTTTTTTCTTTTCTTTTTTTTAAAAAACAATGATTCGGTATTTATAAAGGCTAGTTTAAAAGAGAGATGGGAATTTTGAGATCTATCATGTAATAATGTAATCAGGAAATTCTATGAATACTTTTTTTAAGGAATTCGTGGTACAACAGTCCTTTATGTCTCTTTATATTTCTGGTATCTAGGAATTACTTATCAAAATGATCAGTTTTATGGCTTCGATGTCTTTTGATAGTTAGTTATGGTTTCTGGAAATTACTGATCAAAATGATGGTTGCAACCTATTGTTTAATGTCTTATGATGGTTATACACGTAGTATCTAGAATTACTGATCTAAATTATAATTAAAATCATTTGACTTTGATGTCTTTTGATAGTTATGGTAACACAATATCTAGAAACGACTGAGCAGAGCTACTAAAATCATTTAACTTTGATGTCTTTGGATAGTTATGATAACATGGTATCTAAAAACGATTGAGCAGTGCTACTAAAATCATTTGACTTTGATGTCTTATGATAGTTATGGTAACATTGTATCTAAAAGCTACTGAGCAGAACTACTAAAATCATTTGACTCTTATGTCTGATGAGAGTTATGATAACATGGTATCTAAAAACTTCTGAGCACAACTAGGTACTCAAATCATTTGACTCTAATGTATTTGGATAGTTATGGTAACATGGTATCTAAAATCTACTGAGCAGAACTACTAAAATCATTTGACTTAATGTTTTTTGGATAGTTATGGTAACATGGTATCTAGAAACGAGTGAGCAGAACTGCTAAAGCCATTTGACTCTGAAGTCTTACTGTTGTATACAGAGTATCCGAGAATACTAATCACAAAAGGGTAGATAAAACCATACAACTTTTGTCTTATGTGGCGGATAGAGTTTAGGATGTCTAGTAAGTGTTGATTATCCAAGGAAGGGGAAACGGAATTGACACTTCAAGACTTAAGGCTGAGAGAACGCGATCCATGGTGTCTAGAATCTACTGGACAGCTTGTCAGAAAAAGGCTACTGAAACCTTATGCGTGCCGAGCTTTAAGTTTCCGCTCCACAGTTAGCCTACAATGTAGTTGCATTACAGTTTATGCGGTTTGAACTTCGTTCTACGCTGGTGCTTTTTTTGAAATTTAAGTTCAGTAAAAAACCTTCTTTGTATCAGCTTTCTTTACAGATAATCTTTATATACTTATTCTCTTCAAAGCCTTATAAAAGTAAATGGAAAGAAGCGTTATGGTGCATCTAAGTAATAGATAAACCTGTACAAATTCATTTAAAACAATATTAATTTTTATTACTTTTTTTTACTACGTTTTTAGTAGCTTGCTTTCTTGTTTGTTTGTCCAGTCACAAATCTTGCAATCGATTTTTAACTAACGTCCCGCATAGCTTGGCATTTGAAACTTTTAGAATAGCTCAGAACACGATGACAATGCAATATTTTAATACTTTTAGTTTTAGTCATTTTTCAGCAGAATTTAATTCGTTTTCAGCAAATTTTGCTGTATAGAAAGTTAGTTCGGAAAAAATCCGCAAGTTATTTATTTTTTATTTTTGACTTGTCCCATGTTTTACGATCTTCATTTTACGGGTTTCAAAATTTGTAATTTTTTTTATTAAGAGATAAACATTGAATGACAGCGAAATAGAAAAGGTAAACAAAGTGACTGCCAGGTTTGTTTACATTTGTGTCCTAGGTATCGGTTTAATTTTTCTACGTCTGTACTTCTTAACTTGTACTCATTTTTCTTCTCTTACCGCCGCTTATCGATAGGCACGGTTTAGATTCGGTGTTGGTGAGATCCATTGTACAAAGATATATCCTTTTATAGGTTTAAGATCAGCTATCTAGATGCTTGTCATTACGTGAAGTAAATATATTCGGAACTTTTTTTTTTTTATATAACTACAACAATTATATTATCAACATAACATATACGATTCAACAGAAAAATTTAAAAACGTAGTTTATAAAAAGTACTTTTTATCTTGTAATTTTAATTATACATTGCAATTCTACAGCATGGATGGAAAACGCCGTTTTGTAACGTTTTAATTCTAATGCTAATTAGTTTTTACTTTTCTAGGTCAAATCGTGTTTCTTTGTGAAAACGTTTTTATGAGAAAACACGATTCCACTCAACATTCAAATTGCGGTTTCAATGCTCTAAGACAACACAGCTATTAATTAGTATGCAATTAAGAATTCATCAGAAATTCCCAGCTCTTGATAATAGCTGGAAATAATTCCAGATCGCCTACAATTTATTAATAGCAGGAAAGGAGTGATCAATAGTGGAGTCCTTCCCCCTCCCTTTCTAATTAATCCACTTCGCCGTTATTCTGTGTTTTTTATTAACTATTTATCGTTACTTCTTCAGATTGTTACTCCCCTATTATATGTTGTTTTTTTTAGAATATAAATGACTAACTAAATAATTATTAAGACAAAGGGATGTTTAGTCCAATGTACTTTGAGATCAAGGAATTTGACACTTCTGTTTTACTACAGTCTAAAGAAAAACATTCCGTACATCCTCTTCAGATTTTACTCCCCTATGTTTCTTTTATACGGGGAGTAACAATCTAAAGAAGTGCTATACATTCCATGTGATTTCTATTTTCAAATGACTGTAAATATTTTAAAGAGAGATATAATTGAAGCGAGCGTAGCGAGCTTCCTACATTCAACGAAATATTCTCTGAGTCTGTGTTTCTGTGTGTGAAACGTACGACGATAACTTGAGTAAAAGTTGACCGATTTTGATGAAATTTGGTACACATGTTCGTTCTTACAATTGTCAGGACGTGTACGTTGGACAACGTTGTCTGCTCAAGCGTTCGCGCTCAACGCTTGCGTAAAAGTGCGCTTCAAAATTAAAATTGGAATTTTAGGACGGAAAAAAAATCTAACTTTATTTGACGAGTCAAACAATTTTTAATTTTTTTTATTTAAAAGAATGAACGCATTTATAATTTTAAGGGTAAAAATGCCGCTCCCTGTATGAATATACCTTATTAAGAAGAAAGAGGTGTAATTTTTTGTGTGTATGTATTATAATATATATATATATATATATACACATATTCAGTAAAGGTCACCTCGTATGAAATTCTTTGTTTGATAGGAATGAAGAAGAAAGGAATAGGGGTGGTTGTACTTTTTGTACAGTTAAGGGTCATATAGTTAAATAGGATGTACCCTTTTTTGTGTGTGACCCCTTGCACCTTAGGCGTCCCTTCGCCCTACCAAGGATGGACATATGTCGGTTAGCTGTCAACTGTCACCCTTTCCCTTGAAAACGCTCTTTAACAATCGGTTTGAATCGTATAGCATCGTCAATTTACAGCAGTTTGACTTAGTAAGTAGGGTAGTTATGCGAACGTTTACGGAGATTGTCGGAGAAACACGATTCAGGTTCCCTTTTTTTCACTTGATGTCCTTTTAGTGGTCAGTATGGATGTGTTCGTTGTAACGGATGTACATGAACTTCTTTCCAAGGTATTCGAACTTTTAATATTTTATAACTTAAGTCATTTTCCTTACGAACAGTTAATGTCCATTAAGTGATCAGTATGGATTATACTCCTTGCAACAGATGTACATGAACTTTTGTCTAAGGTATTTGAACTTATAATTTTATAAACAGATGATATTCATTTAGTTGTAAGTACTGATATATTCCATTGAAACGGATATACATTTACATGAACTTTTGTCCAAGGTATTAGAACTTTTTATATTTTATGTCAGTTGATATTCATTCAGCTCTCAATACTGATACTTGTATATTCCATGCTACGGATTTACATGAACTTTTGTCTAAGGTATTGGAGTATTAGAACTTTTAATGTTTTAAACGGATGATTTTCATTTAGCTCTCAGTTCTGATACTCGTGTATTCCATGTTACGGATTTACATGAACTTTTGTCTAAGGTATTAGAACTTTTAATAACTTTTTAACAGATAATATTTATTTAGTTGTCAGTACTGATACTCGTATATTCCATGCTACGGATGTACATGAACTTTTGTCGAACGTATTAGAACTTTTAATAACTTTTTTAATATATGATATTTATTTAGTTGTCAGTACTGATACTCGTATATTCCATGCTAGGGATTTACATGAACTTTTGCCTAAGGTATTAGAGTATTAGAAATTTTAATATTTTATAACAGTTGATATTTATTTAGTTGTTAGGACTGATATATTCCATTGAAACGGATGTACATGAACTTTTTTCTAAGGTATTAGAACTTTTAATATTTTATGTCAGTTGATATTCATTCAGCTCTCAGTACTGATACTCGTATATTCCATACTGCGGATTTACGTAAACTTTTGTCAAGATAATAGAACTTTTAACATTTTATACCAGATTATATTAATTTAGTTGTCAGTACTAATTCTCAAATTTTCCATGCTACGGATTTAAATCAAGTTTTGTCTAGGGTATTAGAACTTTTAATACTTTATAGCAGTAGATATTCATTTAATTGCCAGTACTGATTGTGCTACGGATATACATGAACTTTTGTCGAACGTATTAGAACTTTTAATAACTTTTTTAGCAAATGATATTTATTTAGTTGTCAGTACTGATACTCGTATATTCCATGCTACGGATTTACATGAATTTTTGTCGAAGGTATTAGAACTTTTATTAACTTTTTTAACAGATGATATTTATTTAGTTGTCAGTACTGATACTCGTATATTTCGTGCTACGGATTTACATGAACTTTTGCCTAAGGTATTAGAGTATTAGAAATTTTAATATTTTATAACAGTTGATATTTATTTAGTTGTTAGGACTGATATATTCCATGCTACGGATTTACATGAACTTTTATCTAAGGTATTAGAACTTTTAATATTTTATGTCAGTTGATATTCATTCAGCTCTCAGTACTGATACTCGTATATTCCATACTGCGGATTTACGTAAACTTTTGTCAAGATAATAGAACTTTTAACATTTTATACCAGATTATATTAATTTAGTTGTCAGTACTAATTCTCAAATTTTCCATGCTACGGATTTAAATCAAGTTTTGTCTAGGGTATTAGAACTTTTAATACTTTATAGCAGTAGATATTCATTTAATTGCCAGTACTGATTGTGCTACGGATATACATGAACTTTTGTCGAACGTATTAGAACTTTTAATAACTTTTTTAACAAATGATATTTATTTAGTTGTCAGTACTGATACTCGTATATTCCATGCTACGGATTTACATGAACTTTTATCTAAGGTATTAGAACTTTTAATATTTTATAAAAGATAAAATCCATTTAGTAGTGAGTACTGATTATATTTCATGCTACATATGTACATGATTTTTTTTTTTTTATTAGTACGAGAACTTTATTTGAAAGTATTTGAACTTTTATTAAACTAAAATGATGATTTTCTTATAGTGTTTTGTTATATTTATATTAGTCCATCTCTTATTCATTTGTTTTTAACTGATTGTATAAATATGTGATACTTTTATAATCAAAGAGTTCCAAAACAATAAATAAATATTTACCGATAAAAAATTTTTTCCCCCTGAAAGAAAAACCCACGATTTTTCAATCATTTTGAAATCTTTTCAAAAATGAAGTTTAATAATTCGAAATAATATTTACGTCAGAGGTAATTTCTTCAGATAAATAAATAATAAATGTGTTAAGAAACAAAATTACATATTATGTGTAAGTACACACATGTACAATAAAAGTACAAAAAAGAAAATAAATTTAATCTAACATTTTTGCTGACTTGCCTTATTAAGTGAAAAATTGCTTATAAAGGCGTCAACTCTATCATATTATGGGAATGGCAGAGACCATTTTGTATGGCTTTTTATTTTTGTAATAGATTTTTTTTTCTTTTTTCTTTCCTCCCGTCTATATTCTATGGTAAACATTATCAATTTTCTTCAAATTTATTCCACGTCTGGTTTGACATGGGTAAAATAGAAATAAATGAGGAAGGAAGTAACTGAGAAAATAGTTTTTCGAACCAAAGAAACAATATATAAAAAAATACATTTATATTATGTATAAATAAATTGAATTTCACCTTCACAATTGGGTAATAGAAAAATATTTGACAAAGGAATATTATGATTTTTTTAATGACTACTTATGTTGTAACTTAAGTCGCATGGCTCTATTATTGACGCAAGCGTATATAAATACGTATTGAATATTGAGAAAATTCATCGAGATAGATGAGTAAAGTGGTCGGATAACCCCTGTCCTGTAATGACCTAAGCTGTCGAACGGGACTAAAACCCAAAAGAAAAAAAAAAAACAGTGTCAAGGAGTTGTAGACGTAATTTCCTCTACTCTTGAGCAGAAAAAGTATTGATCCGTAATTTTTTAAACCAGTTTTCTTCCTTTCACCTATTACCTCATCCTAAATTCCTTCCTGGAAAACCGTTCCTTTCAAGTCTCCTACAACTCCTCGACTTCTTCC
>KZ651940.1:248439-273304 GCA_001010745.2 Gerris buenoi
TTTTTTTTATAGAGTTTGTTTATTGTTTCAAATTTAATGCATTTAACGTTATGGTATATTAGGTACTGAGTAAATAATAATGTGCATCTAAGCAATAATCGGTGTATTGTCTGACCACAAGAAATTCTTGTGGTCTGGTCAGACAATATACTGATTATTCCTTAGATGTAGGTACGTTATTATTTACTCAGTACCTATAATGTACCATATTGTTATCTAAATACCACACAAATGAAAAACTACTAATGAATACTTCTAAATACCGATAATATAGTAATTATATTATTAGAGTTTATGTGGGGTATCGTTCTCCAGATTTAGAATTAAATTTCTCAATTTCACCTTAGGGTATATTTTTTATGAACAAGAATACATCGAAATCAGTCCTAAAGTTTAGGCTCCACGCGACTTCACAGACGACAAACAATAATTAACAACAAATTTTATGGACTCAAGAGACATTTTAAACGTTTAAATCCATTAAAATCTCGTCATCACGATACCTATTGGTACAGGTACATCATTTACTCTTTATTGTATACTACAATAATTATTGTATTCTACAATAAAGAAAAAAAACAGAAAGTTAAACTCTTATACTCCTCTATATGCTGCATACACCCACCACCCACGCCCATTTCGTTTTGTAATAGAATCATATTATTCGGTTCAATAATTTCTAAAATAATATTTATGTCTACCTCAAAAAGATTTTATGAGAATTCATGCCTAAAAGGGTAGATTGGAGGAAAGTAATGGAATATGGAGAATTGAGCCTACACTGATCTTTTGAAGTTATGAAGTTACACAAGGGTAAGGGCTATATATAAGCATATATTATTATAATAAACGATAATTGAATCAGAATTTCAACCCAAGGATGCTATATAACCGTAGGAGATGCTTTAGGATACAGAAGGAAAATACAAATTCATTTCCAGTAAAGTGAACTGTTAAAACTGGTTCTCCTGTAGTCAGAATCAATCTACATATAGGAATTTTTTAAAAATTATTTTATCCAAGGGGTGGGAGTATAAAAATAAGTGGGAAGAGTTTTAGGAAGCTCTGTGGTATCTAAATATTTTCGCTTAGTAAAATAACATACTCCGCGGTAATTTACTGGAATCCAGCATCCAGAATTACAGATTACATGGTTGATGGAGTGACAACCAGCTGTCATCCATTAGTTGCTTTTTAGCTGCTGTTGCACTGAAAGGCCCAAGTTTTTCAGCTGTTGCTCCTCTTGTGCCTGAAAGCCCCAAGCATTTCAGCTGCTGTTACTTCTACGCCTGAAAGACCCCAAGCCTTTCAGTTATTGTTGCTCCTAGGCCTGTAAGACCCAAGCCTTTCAGCTGGTGTTGCTCCTACGCCTGAGAGACCTAAGCCTTTCTGCTGCTGTTGCTCTTTCACCTGGGAGACCCAAGTCTTTCACATCCTGTTGTGCCAAAGATTCATTTAATTATTTTTTAGAAGCACATATATATTGCATACTAAACTGTTTGTTTAATTATTTTAAAGTTTTTGTGTTTGTTTGTTTGTGGATACAGATGTTGGCGGTGCCAGGAGGGTTGGAGGCGGTAGCCCGGGATAGGCAGGTCCGTCTCCGCTCGGTACATACCGATCTCCAGTTGGACCTCCCCCCATCTATACCCCTCCCCGACGGAGAGGAGATACCCTACGGATCTTCCACCAGATTACATATCAGGGACTCTCAGCAGGTACTATAAATGCTTGTTTAAAACTATTTAATTTGCAATTTTGGATAATATTCTCAGGTTTACCTGAACCTATGAAAGATAATGTTTTACGTTAGCCAATGGGATTAAACATTCTGAAATGATTTATTCGGATTCATTGTCTGTACGGCTGAGTCTGCAACAACAAATTTTGTATACACTTGGATTCTATGATCGGATTCATTGTCGCAGGGTTAAGTCCTGGCTCGCATCACGGCTGAGTCTGCGACAACTAATCTTGTATACACTGGGATTCTTTGATCGGATTCATTGTCGCAGGGTTAAGTCCCGGCTTGCAACCCTGCTGAGTCTGCGACAATTAATCTTGTATACCCTGGGATTCTTTGATCGGATTCATTGTCGCAGTGTTAAGTCCTGGCTCGCATCACGGCTAAGTCTGCGACAACTAATCTTGTATACACTGGGATTCTTTGATCGGATTCATTGTCGCAGGGTTAAGTCCCGGCTTGCAACCCTGCTGAGTCTGCGACAATTAATCTTGTATACCCTGGGATTCTTTGATCGGATTCATTGTCGCAGTGTTAAGTCCTGGCTCGCATCACGGCTAAGTCTGCGACAACTAATCTTGTATACACTGGGATTCTTTGATCGGATTCATTGTCGCAGGGTTAAGTCCCGGCTTGCAACCCTGCTGAGTCTGCGACAATTAATCTTGTATACCCTGGGATTCTTTGTTCGGATTCATTGTCGTTGGGTTGTTCGTCTAATTCTATTTAGTTTTTATTTATCTTTCTTGATTGTAGACTAACTCGCTAGAGTGCTCTTTCCCGCAGTATCCACTCGTAGATTTATTCTGGCATTGCTCAAATTAGAACAAATCTAGGGAAAACTTTACAGTTTACACTTTAAGCTCAGATGTCTTTAGGCGGTATACCTATATGAAGCTCAACCAGTTTTTAAAAACAAATCAATTTAAAACGTCATTATGAATTCCATCACTTTTTCTTCACGAGAGCTACTCTGAATTTTTCGAAAATCTTCTAAACAAATTTCAGTGTTTAAAAACAATAAAATTTAGATTTACCTCAAAGTAAAAAAAATGATTTACTACCCCCTGCTTTCAAGAAATAGGGTTTCTAAAGAAATCAGTCGAAACTTCTCAGGGTAAAGAAGAAAAGAGGGGATCGAACAAAAAATAGTTTTATGTCAGTTTATGTATGGATGGGTAATAGGTTCAGACGAGTTGTTATTTTTGTTAGAGGTTTAAGGGTATTAAAGTGAAGAAGGGGAACATCTTGAACAATTGCTGTCATGATTTAGTTTACGATTCTTATCATGTTTACGACTTTTGACTCGCATTGGTTTTACCTTCAATGATCTCGTGCGTTCTTACAAATTTCAGTTGAGCTTTTGTTCAACTTACCGGTTTATTCCCATGACTTTTTCGTCGTTGAATGAGGCAATTTGCTTGAGGCAACATGCCACATGCGACAATACAACGCACGCACAGTCCTTCTAAATGAAGGAACATGATGCGACATTTAGCACGTTCCTTTGCCGCATCCCACTTGCTGATTGTTGTTACCTGACGGTTGCGTCATCTGTAGTCAAGATTCAGCAGATTGAACGATGTCAACATTTATCTCATTCTCAACGGTTTGGTGCAGCTTGATTCCTCCAACATGGATCCTGACGGTTGCGTCACCTATAGTCAAGATCCAGCAGATTGAACGATGTCGCCATTTATCCGATTGTCAACGGTTCGGTGTAGCTTGATTCCTCCAAATGGAGTGGTATAATGAACCTAATCAAGATTTTTAAGTTCAGCTTTCGTTCTATTCCTATTCCGATAATAAATGCCACAAGAATTCAAAATGAGTGGCTTCATCTCCTTCAATTTTCTTGAGGGTTCCTCTATTTTTCTGGTGGTTTTATCTGATGAAAGTTTCTTCAGCAAACAATCAACAACTGATTTGATCATTCGCGTCAATTTTTTTGATAAAGCTTTATCGTCAGCAATCGATTTACAGTCGAAATCCGACTTTCTTGACCAATCATTGTAGTTCTCTCCTTCACCATCTTTGGGTTTCTCCGCATTTATCTACTATTCGCTGTTATCACCAAATACGCTGACCATAGAAGATGTTTGCAAAGAGAAGTGATACAACAAACTGGAGTTGCGCTTCTATGGAATTGGTGAAGGACGCATGCCACAAATATAGATGACAAAGCTCATACGATGCTGAACGCCATGAGAGGTTCTAGCTTTGTTAAAAGTTTATTTCATGGTGAGATACCTAGACATGCAACACTAGACGACATGAAACACGCTACACTTCGTCTTGTGTTGTCTCAATCGAATTGAGACTTTTATAAAACGAAATATTTTTTTCTTGATAAAGAAGTTTTTTCAGTCAATAATAAAATTGTCGACGTCATTCTATTTATTATCTTTGAAATTTTACTTGATAAATCCTTTTGAAAGTATAAAAATATACACTACCAATATTAAAATAGCTTAAAACCCTTTTTCCATAATAACTAAGTTTTTTAAAAAAATACATATTAAACAATACTAAATATAAACTCCAAAATACTATTCTGTGTTAAATTTTCCACCAAAGTTGACTATATTTCATGGTTAGTTTAACTGGAAAGTGGGGGGTAGTTTAAGGGGAAAGTGGAGTGGGGGGAGTCTTAATGAAGTTTGAACGCCGTAACTACTTCATTTACAGTGTCCTTCTATCTCTCTATCCTCGTGTTTGTGACCTACTTCATGCAGAAAAGGGATTTTGGGGGAAAGTGGAGGGTGGTATGATAGCGCTTCTTCCTTTTGATGTAAAACTCTGTTAGCTCACGCGTTCGATATTTCTCTCTCGTCCCCTTCGAACTCGATCCTTTTGAAGTTACACAATCAACCGTTTAGTGCAAATAACTAAGAGCTAGATAGATTTGTACGTCGATCGACTCTTCCTCGGAAATTTTCATGGTAAACATGCAACAAAAACAAAAAATTTACTAATTTCGTTTTTCTCTCCTCTGTTACTCTAGCTTTTAACAAACTTTTATTTTTTTTTTTCCTCTCTTTTATAAATACTAGATGTACTTTTATTGCGAAACATTTATAATTTGTTTTACCAAGAAAAGCTGTTTAGTTTTTGTTTTGTTTTTTTAATTGAATATTCGTCAAATAACATGGTAGACCGGTAATTTGTTGTGGTGGCATTGATTGCTTTTGTGTTCGGTTTAGGTTCCGAACGGGGAGTTGTAAAACTGGTTTAGTGTTAGTCTAAAGCTATTGCAGTTAACCGGTTAAAGGAAGTGGTCAATCGAAATGGTTATAAACTTAAAACTTGTTTAGTGTTAGTCTAAAGCTATTGCAGTTAACGGGTTAAAGGAAGTGGTCAATCGAAATGGTTATAAACTTAAAACTGGTTTAGTGTTAGTCTAAAGATATTGCAGTTAACCGGTTAAAGGAAGTGGTCAATCGAAAAGGTTATAGACTTAAAACTGGTTTTTTGTTGGTCTAAAGCTATTGCAGTTAACGGGTTAAAGGAAGTGGTCAATCGAAAAGGTTATAAACTTGAAACTGGTTTTGTGATGGTCTAGAGCTATTGCAGTTAACGGGTTAAAGGAAGTGGTCAATCGAAATGGTTATATGTAAACTTAAAACTGGTTTTGTGTTGGTCTAAAGCTAGTCCATTTAATAGGTTAAAGATAAAGGAAGCGGTCAATCATTGTATGTAACGAAATTTGTGAGTCGAGACTCATCTAAAGTCTAAGTGAAAGATTACATGTAAAAAATCTTTCACTTGGACGAGTTTCGATCCACTGACCTCCCTACTTCCTGATTCAGCCGGCATAAGTGCTAACCATTGCACCACGGAGGTAGATGATTTTTCATTACACAGAATTGGTATATAAGCGTAATATTATATACATTATAATAATATAATGTTTTTTCTTCATTGTTCGCTTAAATGTTATGAAAATATTTTATTTTTCATTTAAATTCCACATAACCATTTCTTAATCCTGAAATAATAAAATCGTAAACAAATTGCAAAGAAAGCAATGCATAAAAGCAACTGTTTTTATACTCTTCTTACAATTAGGATTGTTTTTTTGACAGCGCGGGAAAATAGACAAGAAGCCAATGAGAGCGCTGGATTTTGAATTCTAGAAGGTCGGGTCAACCAGGCAAATAAAAATGCCTCTAGTGGAGGGGCGCGCACCTAAGGGTAGCCATTCGAAGAGACTTTATAACCTCCACCGCTTGAATTCACTTTTATGTTAATTAAAATTGTTTTTTTATGTTGTTTATAAAGCCGGGTTTACACGGGTAGAGTAAACAGGAGAGTAGAGTGTACTCTACTTCCCACTCTACTCTACCAATTTTACTAGCTACTCTACTCGCCACTCTACTTCTACTCTACTGAGCGTTTTTTCGGGTTTCTACGGGTAGAGTTAGAGTTACTCTACTCGCTACTCTACTCTCCTGTTTAATCTACCCGTGTAAACCCGGCTTAATTGTAAAGAAGAGTATAGAACTTAAGTTTCACTTTTAAGCGTGAGTCTCACACTTTTTTTTTTTTTTAATACTTAAGTTACTTGAGTTGTTATTTACAATACGTCGCGTCAGAGAGGTTATGTAAAGGTGACAAAGGTTGCTGTGACGTCATGCGCCCTAAACTATTGTTCGTCAGGTTATCCTGCTTTTGGCTCATAATATACCATTGTTTACTAGTGTTCTGTATGCATTTCATAGTTTTTTCCTCTTTTTATTCTATTATAAGCTTTTTTAACCGTTTTCAACCTTATCATATATTAGTATCATTATTAATAAGTCAACAAAAGTATACATTATAGGTAATAAAACAAATAATTCTCACAAATAACTCAAATAAAATGTAAAATAACTTACTTACAGATGTGCTCTTTTTACTCAATTAAAAGCTTTTTTAACTGTTTTTAACCTTATCACATATCAGTAACATCATTAATAAGCCAATAAATGTATACATTATAGATGATAAAACACATAATTGATTAAAAAATAATAATAAAGTAAAATAGCACTGATAAAACCCAGTGGTACATTCAATATTATGAGCCAGCTAACCTAACAACACAAACTATTTTACGTAAGTGACGTCACTCTCCCCCGGTGTATTGTATTTGATCTTATCTTCTTATTCTTCTCCTCTTTATGTTTTTAATAACTTTTTCAATTACTATAAGTGTCTACTTTTTACCTACTTATCTCACTAAAACTTCGAAATGTATTATTATTTTGGTTCCAATAAAGATTTACCTAATTATAATTTTTTCCCGTCTATTTATGGCTTCCCACTAATGAAAAAAGCACTTATTTTGGAATATTAGTTGTTGCGTAAAAGAAGCTTCAGTTTTGGAAAAGCAATTCTACTTTTAGGATTATCATATTTTTTGGGTTGAAAAGCATGATAATTTCGTAGACTACTCGTGGGTAAAAAATAAGTTTATTTCCTTGCAAGTAATTACCTGGTTAAGTAACAAGAAACCTTATGGTTTTCAGTGTTTTAACCAATACAGACTAACTTATTATCTTCGTATTGATTTCGAGTCAGTTTATTTAACTTTTGCTGATTTAACTGATAAACTATAAACTGATTTTAACTATATCAATTTTACTCTTCAGGTTAAATTCATTAATCAATTAAGTATAATATATTATCAGTTAGAAAAAGGCAATCACATTTATTCCAATAAAAATAAAAAGTTAGTTTTGGATTTGTTGGTCTTTAATTAGATATAACTTATCTATTATAACTGTTTCACTTTTTTACTCTAAACATAAAATTAATTTCGTTGCCACTGTTGCCTTGCCACGGGCTTGAGAGTTCGTCTTATATATTTGATTAGATAGCTCCTTGTTCATTTATGTTCTTTGTTCCGTCGAATTTATTGAAACTTTTTGAAGTGAAACTTCTTTGGCGGCGGTAGAGTGAATTTTTTCTTATAGTGAAATCGTGTAACGAAGTTTGCGATTCGAGACTCGTCCAAGTGTAACATTTTTACAGATTAATTGTATTACATATATCTATAAAGACCAGCAAATCAAAACAAACATTTATTTAAGGATCTTATATAAAGGGGATGGAGGGTTGTGGCAAAAAAGTGATCACATGAAGATATGTAAAATATGAGCTCCAATTGGACAAATTACCTTCCTCTTGGTTATAGGTTACCTAGAAACGTGTAGCAGGTTATCAACAATCAACGATTGCGTTGTACTTTCACTTTCGTTATATTATTCTCCTATGCGTTGTATTTCTTATTCTGTGCTGTTTGTGATTGATATTTGGACTATATGTAGCCGTTTATAGTGAGTTGTTTTGCACTATTTAAAATTATAAGTTAATAATCAAGTTTATAACCGGATTCAAAATAAACCTTGAAATTAACAAAGAAGGTGATTTGTCCCAGTCCAAAGGTCGTGGAGCATGCGCAATATGATTTTTTTCTCCAATTTCTCTTACCTCTATGGGGTCACTTTTTTTGCCTTAATATTCCCCCTTATATAATCCCCTTCTTAATATTCCATCCCCTTTATATAAGATCCTTGCTTTGGCAACGGAAGGTTACACACGGGCAGGTTATCTATCCAAATACATTTGATCCCAAGGACGGTGTACAGATTTGTGTACTTGATTTGATCCGATACGTGTTTAATTGTCATTTTCGTTGCTTATCGAGTTTTAATATACTTTTTCGGTCCGATTTCTTGTTAAATGCCTACTTTTTGTTCTCATTTTCTGAGTTTAAAGTCTTGTTTTAATTACTTAAAATTCGCTGTATTCAAACCTAATGATAAGTCTACGGCGAGATAAGAGTGATAAGCGTAACATTGTGTTTTGTTTACCTTTATAACAGCCATGACACCTCTCTTTGTAAAATTTTATTTTATTTTGATATCAACTCCGTTTCCGTGTTTAATCTTCATTACAACTCGCTTGAAAACAATTTTCACTGGTAATTTTTATCTTGACATTTTATTTTACATACCTTATTGCCGATTTATTAATTGTAGATTGTAGTAAATCTGTTTGAAATACATCTTTTATTCGACTATTTCAACTTCTATAGAAGTTGTTCTTTATATTTACTATTTTTTTTACGTCTACACCTTCTATTGTTCTATCATTAAAGTTAACTACTTCAAATTAGTAGTCTGTTTCTTGTATAAGGTATATCCTCATGTTACTTTACACACATCTTGTTAGAATTGGATTGATAACTGAGCTATTTGATAGATAACCGAGCTATTTGATTGATACCTGAGCTATTTTATTGATAACCAAGCTATTTGATTGATAACCAAGCTATTTGATTGATTTCCAAGCTATTTGATTGATAACGAAGCTATTTGTTTACACCGGCACTTAAAGATTGAATTGTTTCAATGTACCCTGGATAAGAATCAGAAACGGTATAATATTTTTTGAAAATATTCTAGCATCTTACCTATGAAGTTAGTTTCTGTCTCCATTTGTCATCTTCTAAAGGTTGTATACCACGTCCACATCATGCAATAACTTCTTGTTTTGGGCTTAGTAGTTTGTAGAGGTACTACTGTACTAAACTACAAATGTAAAATGATTAACTTTTACTTAATATATGTAGGTACAGTATTCATGTAAGGCCTGGTAAATTTTATTTAAGAAAGATGCATAGAAACGTGTTTTTAGAAGTTATATATTTCAAAATTTTCTTGACCCCCTGCTTGCCTGGGAGGTATTCCCTAAGAACCTCCGACATTCCGGTAATGGCAAATTTGAAAGTGTACCTCTGCTTGCCATATTTAAAATTTTCTTTACCATCCTTGCACTTGCAGTTGTTTTTAAACCTCAACAACTATTTGTTTTTGAAAATATTGTAGCTTAAATTTGAAAATAATAGTTTCAGGTCTCATCAATGACATCTTCCCTAATGATTTATACCAAAGTGTCTACTTTTCGTTCGAAAACTTCTTAACTTATCTTTAAAAGTAGTTAGTTTTTGGTTTCTCCCATGTCGTCTTCCAATTGTTTTATATCATGCCCTTACAATTATGTTACTAAAAGTTTCTTTTCTGAAAACATTATTACCTTAAAAAAAATGAGTTTCTGACCTCTTGTATCATCTTTCGTAAGTTCTATACTGAACACTTCCAGTTATGTTGCCTATCGCTATCGCTAGATCTGGCACTTAAAGATTGAATTGTTTCAATGTACCCTGGATAAGAATCAGAAACGGTATAATATTTTTTGAAAATATTCTAGCATCTTACCTATGAAGTTAGTTTCTGTCTCCACTTGTCATCTTCTAAAGGTTGTATACCACGTCCACATCATACAATAATTTCTTGTTTTGGGCTTAGTAGTTTGTAGAGGTACTACTGTACTAAACTACAAATGTAAAATGATTAACTTTTACTTAATATATGTAGGTACAGTATTCATGTAAGGCCTGGTAAATTTTATTTAAGAAAGATGCATAGAAACGTGTTTTTAGAAGTTATATATTTCAAAATTTTCTTGACCCCCTGCTTGCCTGGGAGGTATTCCCTAAGAACCTCCGACATTCCGGTAATGGCAAATTTGAAAGTGTACCTCTGCTTGCCATATTTAAAATTTTCTTTACCATCCTTGCACTTGCAGTTGTTTTTAAACCTCAACAACTATTTGTTTTTGAAAATATTGTAGCTTAAATTTGAAAATAATAGTTTCAGGTCTCATCAATGACATCTTCCCTAATGATTTATACCAAAGTGTCTACTTTTCGTTCGAAAACTTCTTAACTTATCTTTAAAAGTAGTTAGTTTTTGGTTTCTCCCATGTCGTCTTCCAATTGTTTTATATCATGCCCTTACAATTATGTTACTAAAAGTTTCTTTTCTGAAAACATTATTACCTTAAAAAAAATGAGTTTCTGACCTCTTGTATCATCTTTCGTAAGTTCTATACTGAACACTTCCAGTTATGTTGCCTATCGCTATCGCTAGATCTAATCCTCTTATCCTGGTTCAAACTTCTTTTGATATTGTTTAGATTAACTCCATATTTTTTCTCTTCCGCATTCTTAACACCTTTTCTTTACAAAGACCGTGACAATTTATAAAACTGCTAAGGCTCCTTGTTTATTATTTCCTTCTGTTGTTGTTATTATTGACTTCCTGTTTATTAGTTCCTTATTTATTATTTCAACTCTAAACTTTTTTTATTAGAGTTCGGAAATATCACTTGTAAAAAATAATAGTTACTAACTCTTATACTATACTAAAAAAAAACTATAACTTATAGACAAGAACTAATGGAAGAAGTTACTTCTGATAAATAAATAAAATTTATTTAATGCTAATCGAATGAACTGTTGGAACCTTTTTAATACTCTTCCTAATTGATTTCTAAATTATCACTTGTTGTTTGGACAAACCTTGTGCATACTCATAGTAAATTACGTTCAATTTCTTGGCTTTATATAGTCTTTAAAGCTGCACTATCAATTCAGGTTGAGGAGAATAAAAAAAAAAATCATCTTTTACATTAAACTTGATGTCAAGCTTTGATGCAGCTAATTCAGACAAACTTTTGAAGTGCCAGATGTTTCTTTTGAACTATTAAGTAAACGTTCCCCGAGCTATCTTTAAACATTCTATGAATCTGCAAGCATAAAAGCAACATAAACGTGATTCTTCCACTTACCGAGTTTGTTTTTAAAATGAGGTTGAGCAGTTTGTTGTTTGTTGTGTATTATTACCCCTCTATGAATTTAACCAAAGTGATTTTTGTTGCTCCTTTGTATTCAATTTTAACGCCTGGAGATATAGATCAGGTTTGTAGATACTGTGAACGAACTTGGGTTAGCTTTGTATCAACTCAATACTGGATTGATACAGGACAACCAAACCCTTTATCCACTTGTGTGAAGTGTTGATCGGTAAACCATATCTCCACAACTCTCTGGGGAGCTTTTTACGCCTGAAGACATAGACTATGTTTGTAGATCCTTTGAACAAGCCCAAATTAGCTTTGTATTAACCCAATTCTGGATTAATGCAAGACAACCAAACCTTTTACACACGTGTGTGAGGTGTTGATCGGTAAACCATGTCTCCACAACTCTCTGGGGAGCTTTTAACGCCTGAAGACATAGACTACGTTTGTGGATCCTTTAAACCAACCCAAGTTAGTTTGTATCAACCCAATACTGGATTGATACAAGATAACCAAACCATTTACACGCTTGTGTGAGGTGTTGATCGGTTAACCATATCTCCACAACTCTTTGGGGGGCTTTTAACGCCTTAAGACATAGACTACGTTTGTAGATCCTTTGAACCAAACCAAGTTAGCTTTGTATTAATCAAATACTGGATTGATACAGGACAACCAAACCCTTTACACGCTTGTGTGAAGTGTTGATCGATAAACCATATCTGCACAATTTTGATATCATCAATTTTTATTGACCAACCTTTGTTTTACAGCCCGAAACTTGCTGGTGCTAACTCTTTTGAGAAGCTCATTGTTTTCATAACTTCATTAAATCCACCATTGTATAACACCACATACTTAAATACAACGTCTAATTGTTTATGTGCATTTGATTTATTTTCAGGAGAGTGAAATCTATCAGAAGTGCGTGAGGGCGCCACCTAACAGGACGGTATTCGAGGGGGAGAGTCCGCCCCCATACCGAAGTCCACCTCACCCCCCACCCCCTCCTGACTGGTCCGGCCTCGTCAGGTGTCATTCACTCTCGTCCAGGTATATTCAAATTTTTTTTGTTTTAAAATATTGATAATAATTGAATATTTTTGAAACTGGATGTTTTATGTGCTATATTTGAAGAAAATATGTTAAATGTGAATCAAGTTTTTCAACACAATGTCTCCAAATTAAGAAAAAATGTTTTCTGTTGACATTTTGAGAGCATTATTCATTATTGCTACCGATTTGTAAGGAGAATTACACTGTATATTATTATGAAATTAAAAATGAAAGATAACTTGAGGGCTTGAATAGATTACATAAGTTATTAACTTAGGGTCTTTGATAAATTTCAACAGGCTTTGTGTTGATTAATAGAGGCCTTAGGTAGATAACTGGAGCCTTAGTAGAATAAAGAGTAAATATTTTGAGACTTTCTTACCCACTGGTGCCAAACTATCTAGAGGATTTAAGGGAATAGCTATCAAATATTCAAATATAAAATATTACATGTGGTGTCATGGGTAGGAATGAAGTTCCTTACGCTTTTCATTAAACATAAATTATAAAATTAATGCTAATTATACGATGCTAACTACTTATACGTGGCCGAGTTAGAAAAGAGACAAATTTAAAAGTAACTAACCATTTGCATTTAGAGGAGTTATGGCTAAATTAGAAGAAATAATTTTTTTTATCATTGAAGCCAAGTGTCTTGCATTAAATGTGTATTAAATTTTGATAAAATACTTCGTAGCGTTGGTATTTGTTTCGCTAAAAATAATTATTTATAAAAGTTGCTTGTCTCATTGAATAGATGAAGTTAGAATACTTTCCTGACCTAAAATTCCTATTTTGAAGCTTTCGTTTTCGCAAACATTGCATGCGATTGCTTGGGCAGATAAAGTTTTTCCAACAAACTTGTCTTGGGGATTGGTAAATTGAACATGTTTTTGAACATGTTGTTTCTACTCAATCGGTCATCTTTTAATCAATTTATCGTCATCAATCGGTTTTGTGACGGTGGGTTTTTTCGGATTCACTCCTGGGCTCCAGATGCTATAAAAATCCAAAACCCAAAGAAAGTTGTTAATTGTTGATACATTTTCATCTCAGCAACTGGGTAGTTGACTAAAGATCTTTTTATTGAATATTTTTGCTAAATGTTTTAAGTGCCTTGATTTAGATTACTTAGGGTTTTGGGTAAATATCTATTAGAACTTGTATAGACAACTAGAGGTTCGATCATTTACTAACTCCTTAGAGGGCCTAGATCTGCCGAAGTGAAAGGATACACCTTTGTTAAATTTTTGCATTTTTCTCCTCTATTTTGCTATAGATGTTTAACAGTCCGTACCTTAATTTAGATTACTTAGGGTTTGTCTCTCTTCCACCTTTATAAAATGAATATGTTTTAGCTATGGGTTTTTAGAAGAAATTTCCGTCATGCAATAACGACATGAAAAATGTGACGCTTTTAAACACTGCCAGGCAGTTAAGATTTCTAACAGGAGGTCGATAGGTTTTCATTTATAGTACAATATTATTTGCCAGGAGTATAATAGGAGGTAGATTGGTTTTCACTAGCATTCGTTTTAGTACTATATTTAGCTGATGAAAGTCTCTGCATATGTACCTCCTAATTTTAATATAAAATGATATCAGAGCTCCTAGAGGACCAAATGGTAACCAAAATGTATTAATATTTAATAATTTCCCACCTTAAGATCCATCTACTATATTAATTAGACAACTATATACGTATTTTCTCTTCATCAGGGAAAAGCATTGAAATGTCCAATGTGGATTCAACGCCAAAAAAGAATCCATGTTTCCATGTTTTTTTTATGGCATGGAGAAAATGATTTTTTTCCATATTTTTAATTATAATATGGGTTTTATTAATTTTCTTGGTATTAATTTATCATTAATTTCAAATATCTACTATTGACTCAAATATTTTTACTTATAGATTAATTTTTTAATTGGATTACTTGTTTCAAATTATTATCAATCCTTCAATATTGTTTAAAACGAAGGGTTTTCCCTTCGCCCCGTTTGAAATTAGCAACCCTACTTAAAAGCTTTCAGTTCCGTCCTTCAATCCCTTCTAAACCCCCCTTAATCTTTGCCTTTCCCTTTCTTGATATTAATTTAACGCCTAAAATTTTAAGTGTGGCAGAGAGTAAGGTAATGGAAAATGTTTTTAGGGCTCTCGCAGCTGTTTCATTCAAGATAATAAATAATAAAAAAAATTTAAAATATAATCCTAAAACTTAATTTATTCCATTCAAAAGAATTATTATTATAAGGGTTTTATATTAAATGTAGCAGCTCTACATAAAAATATTATTTAAAAACATAGGTGTACAACATAGTGTACATACTCTTTTTGAAATATCAATGAAATAATTAAATATATTATATGAATGAATAAATATTTCATTGAATAATTAAACTTATCAATGGGTGAGGCATCATGTCTCCTAATTAGGTGTTTTTATACATGTGGTAGCGGTAGCTAAAATGTTCAGAAAACAATACTAGTTGTCTCCATTTCAAAATTTCTCTGGTTCCACCCCTCCCACAAGTCTAGTGGCTTTATTTTTTCCCTTGTATAGGTTGGCCAATCTGAGTGTCAAAAGTTAATATTAATTGTAAAAAGAGTTTAGGGTATCTAACAAATAATATTTTGTTAAACATTTTTTTTAAGGAAACTAGAAAAAAATCAGTTTTTTTGTGCCTCCTTGAAAAACTTGAATTTTCTTTGTGGTTTTTCTGCGTCCCAACTCCATATCGATATGTAGTTTTTCCGGTAAAAGTCTAAATTCTGGGATAATTGTGATCAAATATACTGTAATGAATGTTTATTACAAGGGTTGGTCAATAAAGTAAGGTCTCCGCAATTTTAAAAACTCAAAATAACATGAAATAAAAATCATTTTACTTTGTAGGGCAACTATCAATTATTTCTCAAAATAATCGCCCTCCTGATCCAATTTTTTGGAGTCTTTCAGGCAACTTTTTAATTCCAGTGTCGAAGAAATCTCCCGCCAGGCCACTAAGCCAGCTTTGTTGACTTCTTCATCATTATTATCAAAGCATTGGTCTCCCAAGTGTTCTTTAAGGGAGGTGACAAGATGGTAATTATTAAGTGCCAAGTCTAGACTGTAAGGTGAATAAGTCACTATGTCACAAACTTTATCAGAATGTTCTTTGTGGAGTTTGCAACGTGAGGACAGGCGTTTTCATGCAGTAGTGACACATCTTTTGTCAACATCCCCTGCCTGCAATTCTGTATTTATTATTATATATTGGTCTACATGGAACCTTTAGATATGTTAGGAAGCAATAAACTAAGTTCATGAGTAGTTAAACATCAATCTTGTCGCATCAATTCATCGACTTTTGCCACCATCTCATCTGTGACAGATGTTGTTGGTGCTCTCACTCTGCTCTTCATTATTAATATTTCTCCGGCCCTACCGAAACTCATGAACCCATTTTGTTGATCCATAAACTTCCCAAATCTGTCTGTGAATTTGAATTGGTGGATTGTCTTTTGCTGTAAAAAAAAAACTGTATGACTTAGTGGGGGGACACACTTCGTTACAACAAAAATTGTGAGATCCATTTCAAACAGCCCTAGATGGCAAACTTAAAAGGTTTAGAGAATTCAGTGATGGTTCATTTGAATGAGGGGGGATGACGGGACATTGCAGTGTTGCCACCTCTCATCCGACGTTGTCAGCTTGAGCTAGAGTATTGGAGACCTTACTTATTTACCAATCCTCGTAAGAGAAAGATTGTTTCTTAATTGTTTCTGATTTTTTTTTCTGTAACCCAATTATCAAAAAAACTCTAATCTTTATAAATGTACTAATACTTTCTTTTATATTACCTTGTCCTTTTATATCAAGATAAATTAATTTTTAGAAATGCATTATAAAATTTAAATTTGAATCATAATTATTTTTAATGTATGCATTAATTCAAGAAAAGAGAGAAAAATAAACTAACATTTTACTACCTTCTAAATAAGCCAATAATTGTTAAAATAAAATCTATTATTATCTTTTATGAATTCGTAAGTTTAATATATTTTTTAATTACCTTACCATAAAATTAGAAAATAATTAATTTAAATATTTTATGTATTTAATTGAATTTTTCCCCTACTAAACCCTATTTTATAATGTAAAAACATATTTTAAGTATAAACATTTAAAAAAGTTTTGAGTACTCATTCATTCATCTCTACATGGGTGCCAACCTCTTATACCCATTTCCACCAGGTCATTCTGTACTCCATCCATCTATCTATACCTGGTGTGACAATCTTTCATACCTAATGCCACCAGGATGTTCTGTACTCCATCCATTCATCTCTACCTGGGGGGCCAACCTTTCTACCTATTTCCACCAGGTCATTCTGTACTCCATCCATCTATCTATACCTGGTGTGACAATCTTTCATACCTAATGCCACCAGGATGTTCTGTACTCCATCCATTCATCTCTACCTGGGGGGCCAACCTTTCTACCTATTTCCACCAGGTCATTCTGTACTCCATCCATCTATCTATACCTGGTGTGACAATCTTTCATACCTATTGCCACCAGGATTTTCTGTACTCCATTCATTCATCTATACCAGGGTGCCAACCTCTCATACCCATTGCCACCAGGATTTTCTGTACTCCATTCATTCATCTATACCAGGGTGCCAACCTCTCATACCCATTTCCACCAGGTCATTCTGTACTCCATCCATCTATCTATACCTGGTGTGCCAATCTTTCATACCTATTGCCACCAGGTCGTTGTGTACTCCATCCATTCATCTTTACCTGGGGTGCCAACCTCTCATACCCATTTCCACCAGGATGTTCTGTACTCCATCCATGCATCTAATCCGTTCTCTTCTTCTCCTCATGGTCAGCCTTTCGTATTCTATCGCCTGTCATTCTCTCCAGATTTCTAAGCCTTCAAATTCTCTTAGCCTTTATATATTCTCTGAGCAATATTTATTTATTTTGATTATTCCCTTTTATAAAATAATCAATTATGGTGCATCGCCCCCAAAAACTTGAAAAATTAAAATGTCTTTAAATTATCTTTAAATTATCTATTGGGTTAATTAAAATAGAACATGTTTGTTCCTTATGCAACATTTTCGCCTCCTATTGAGGCTTTTCAGTGTACATTCTTATCTAAAATCACATGTGAACCTTTTCTTTTTGAGGAAAATAAATATTTTGAAGATTTTTTTAAGTTAACTAATGTGTGACAATTTTCACAGTGCTCGGAATATTAAATTATTATTATTAAAACCTAGGAATTAAATTTTAGAGGCTTAAAGACACCTCGAGAAGGGACTAAATATTGCATTAGGAGGTAATCTGTTCTATTTTAATACCCTAAAAAGACCTTATAGAGATGATTTTAAACAAAATACAGTAAAAAGGGTAACCTTCTACTATGAGTATTACGATGAGATATCTCTAAAACCAATTCCATTGTGTATTTATTTTTATCTTTTTTTGTAGTCTATTTAAATACAAAATGAATGATGACATTTTCATCGGGAAAGTATTTAATTACAAAATTAATGATGACATTTTCATCGTAAAAGTATTTAATTACAAAATGAATGATGACATTTTCATCGGAAAAGTATTTAAATACAAAATGAATGATGGAATTTTCATCGGAAAAGTCTAGTTATTTTTATTGATATTCTGATTTACAAACTAATTTAATTAAAAAATATCATCACTAAATTAATTAATTCCTTCTCAAAAATTTTCATTAGGAATTTTATTAATTCAATATTTCTAATTAAAATTCTGATGTAAAATTTAAAAAAAAAGATAATAGAAAAACATAATTGTGTTCCAATATTTTTTAATAATTTTGTAAAGTTAATTAAAAAAATTCAACATTTAAAAATTTTATTTAATTTTTAGA
Source organism: Gerris buenoi (assembly GCA_001010745.2). Classification (NCBI taxonomy): domain Eukaryota; kingdom Metazoa; phylum Arthropoda; class Insecta; order Hemiptera; family Gerridae; genus Gerris; species Gerris buenoi. The sequence goes on from KZ651940.1 coordinate 266,840, forward strand.
ATTGTTAGATTTTAATACCATTATTTTGATTACTTATTTCACTAAATAATCAAATTAGAGATACTGTGCAAAAAAAATGTTGGACTAACATCACAAGCTAGAATTTTGTGATCCAAGTTCACTATCTTTTAGTGTCTTTTAAGAATATGTGTTCGGCTAAGTTCGTCTGTGGGACATATCTTTGCAATTGGCATTTGAAAAAACAAAATGGTGGAGATCGGCGATGTCCTGCCAATTATGGTGGACAATGTGATTTTCATGATCCTGACTACAAAATGACCGCTTTGGTTTGGAGTAATATTTGTAGTCAGGATCATGAAAATCACATTGTCCACCATAATTGGCAGGACATGGCCGATCTCTACCATTTTGTTTTTTGATGAAAAAACCTATCAAGGGACGAACTAGTACCAACTTGATTTTTAGTTTACTCACTAATTTTGTACTGAGGATTATGAAAATCATATTTTCCACCATTATTGCTGTGGGGATGTCTGCTCTCCACCATTTTGTTTTTGTTTTAAACTTAGCCGACCACATATTCTTAAAAGGCACTAAAAGAGTAACTTGTACACAAACTTCTAGCTTGATGTTAGTCTAGACACTTTTTGCACTCTATCTCCTGGACTATAAGAAAATAAATAATAAAACAATGCTAATTATAAATTATAATAAATTTTATAAAACATATATATTTTATAAATTCATAATTATTAATTTTTACTATTTACATATTTATTCATAATATTGTTATCGTCCATGCTATTATTCCCATTTATTTTTTATTTTTTATTATTTTATCTTATATTTATTTCTTTTTCTATTTTTACTTTTTTCTCTCTCACAACCAAACCAAAACAAACCAATCCTGTTTCTGTGTTACAGAGTATTTCAGAAAAACAGAAATCGGCCATCAAATTCAATCAGACCAGTCAGAAGTTCAGATTTCAGTTGACGATTACCAAAATCCAATGATTACTTATATGGAATTACTCGGTTCGTAATTAAAAATAAAAAACCCTTAAAATACAAATTTGTTTTGACAAAAAAAAAAATTAAAATAGTTTAAAATTTTAATTGATAATTATTGATTTTTTACTATCCTCTTTTTTTTATTTTATAATAACACAAATCACAATTTTAATTTCTTTTATTTATGGATTAGTAGTTAGTTGTTTTGTTTTTGTTTATCCCTGTCTATTATTTATTTTTTCGTACTTTTTTTTATAAAGGGTCTTTTATTTACTTTACTTTTATTTACTTTAATTTTATTTTATTTACTACCTATCTTTATAATAGATTTTATCATACATATGCTAGTCTTAACAGAATTAGGATTTGAAAATTAACAATAAATGGGGTGGTATGAGTAAATTTTACTTAATTTTTTTTCAAATTTAAAGTAGGTTTTTGAGTAAACCTACTTAAAATGTTTTGTATATATAATAGTCCAGGAGATAAGGGTGCAAAAAAGTGTCTGACTAACATCAAGCTAGAATTTTGTGTATAAGTAAATCTTTTGGTGCTTTTTATAAATATATGGAAGTTCACTATCTTTTAGTGTCTTTTAAGAATATGTGTTCGGCTAAGTTCGTCTGTGGGACATATCTTTGCAATTGGCATTTGAAAAAACAAAATGGTGGAGATCGGCGATGTCCTGCCAATTATGGTGGACAATGTGATTTTCATGATCCTGACTACAAAATGACCGCTTTGGTTTGGAGTAATATTTGTAGTCAGGATCATGAAAATCACATTGTCCACCATAATTGGCAGGACATGGCCGATCTCTACCATTTTGTTTTTTGATGAAAAAACCTATCAAGGGACGAACTAGTACCAACTTGATTTTTAGTTTACTCACTAATTTTGTACTGAGGATTATGAAAATCATATTTTCCACCATTATTGCTGTGGGGATGTCTGCTCTCCACCATTTTGTTTTTGTTTTAAACTTAGCCGACCACATATTCTTAAAAGGCACTAAAAGAGTAACTTGTACACAAACTTCTAGCTTGATGTTAGTCAGACACTTTTTTGCCCNGTGACAATCTCTCATACCTATTGCCACCAGGATTTTCTGTACTCCATTCATTCATCTATACCAGGGTGCCAACCTCTCATACCCATTGCCACCAGGATTTTCTGTACTCCATTCATTCATCTATACCAGGGTGCCAACCTCTCATACCCATTTCCACCAGGTCATTCTGTACTCCATCCATCTATCTATACCTGGTGTGCCAATCTTTCATACCTATTGCCACCAGGTCGTTGTGTACTCCATCCATTCATCTTTACCTGGGGTGCCAACCTCTCATACCCATTTCCACCAGGATGTTCTGTACTCCATCCATGCATCTAATCCGTTCTCTTCTTCTCCTCATGGTCAGCCTTTCGTATTCTATCGCCTGTCATTCTCTCCAGATTTCTAAGCCTTCAAATTCTCTTAGCCTTTATATATTCTCTGAGCAATATTTATTTATTTTGATTATTCCCTTTTATAAAATAATCAATTATGGTGCATCGCCCCCAAAAACTTGAAAAATTAAAATGTCTTTAAATTATCTTTATAAGGTCTATTGGGTTAATTAAAATAGAACATGTTTGTTCCTTATGCAACATTTTCGCCTCCTATTGAGGCTTTTCAGTGTACATTCTTATCTAAAATCACATGTGAACCTTTTCTTTTTGAGGAAAATAAATATTTTGAAGATTTTTTTAAGTTAACTAATGTGTGACAATTTTCACAGTGCTCGGAATATTAAATTATTATTATTAAAACCTAGGAATTAAATTTTAGAGGCTTAAAGACACCTCGAGAAGGGACTAAATATTGCATTAGGAGGTAATCTGTTCTATTTTAATACCCTAAAAAGACCTTATAGAGATGATTTTAAACAAAATACAGTAAAAAGGGTAACCTTCTACTATGAGTATTACGATGAGATATCTCTAAAACCAATTCCATTGTGTATTTATTTTTATCTTTTTTTGTAGTCTATTTAAATACAAAATGAATGATGACATTTTCATCGGGAAAGTATTTAATTACAAAATTAATGATGACATTTTCATCGTAAAAGTATTTAATTACAAAATGAATGATGACATTTTCATCGGAAAAGTATTTAAATACAAAATGAATGATGGAATTTTCATCGGAAAAGTCTAGTTATTTTTATTGATATTCTGATTTACAAACTAATTTAATTAAAAAATATCATCACTAAATTAATTAATTCCTTCTCAAAAATTTTCATTAGGAATTTTATTAATTCAATATTTCTAATTAAAATTCTGATGTAAAATTTAAAAAAAAAGATAATAGAAAAACATAATTGTGTTCCAATATTTTTTAATAATTTTGTAAAGTTAATTAAAAAAATTCAACATTTAAAAATTTTATTTAATTTTTAGAATTGTTAGATTTTAATACCATTATTTTGATTACTTATTTCACTAAATAATCAAATTAGAGATACTGTGCAAAAAAAATGTTGGACTAACATCACAAGCTAGAATTTTGTGATCCAAGTTCACTATCTTTTAGTGTCTTTTAAGAATATGTGTTCGGCTAAGTTCGTCTGTGGGACATATCTTTGCAATTGGCATTTGAAAAAACAAAATGGTGGAGATCGGCGATGTCCTGCCAATTATGGTGGACAATGTGATTTTCATGATCCTGACTACAAAATGACCGCTTTGGTTTGGAGTAATATTTGTAGTCAGGATCATGAAAATCACATTGTCCACCATAATTGGCAGGACATGGCCGATCTCTACCATTTTGTTTTTTGATGAAAAAACCTATCAAGGGACGAACTAGTACCAACTTGATTTTTAGTTTACTCACTAATTTTGTACTGAGGATTATGAAAATCATATTTTCCACCATTATTGCTGTGGGGATGTCTGCTCTCCACCATTTTGTTTTTGTTTTAAACTTAGCCGACCACATATTCTTAAAAGGCACTAAAAGAGTAACTTGTACACAAACTTCTAGCTTGATGTTAGTCTAGACACTTTTTGCACTCAATCTCCTGGACTATAAGAAAATAAATAATAAAACAATGCTAATTATAAATTATAATAAATTTTATAAAACATATATATTTTATAAATTCATAATTATTAATTTTTACTATTTACATATTTATTCATAATATTGTTATCGTCCATGCTATTATTCCCATTTATTTTTTATTATTTTATTATTTTATCTTATATTTATTTCTTTTTCTATTTTACTTTTTTCTCTCTCACAACCAAACCAAAACAAACCAATCCTGTTTCTGTGTTACAGAGTATTTCAGAAAAACAGAAATCGGCCATCAAATTCAATCAGACCAGTCAGAAGTTCAGATTTCAGTTGACGATTACCAAAATCCAATGATTACTTATATGGAATTACTCGGTTCGTAATTAAAAATAAAAAACCCTTAAAATACAAATTTGTTTTGACAAAAAAAAAAATTAAAATAGTTTAAAATTTTAATTGATAATTATTGATTTTTTACTATCCTCTTTTTTTTATTTTATAATAACACAAATCACAATTTTAATTTCTTTTATTTATGGATTAGTAGTTAGTTGTTTTGTTTTTGTTTATCCCTGTCTATTATTTATTTTTTCGTACTTTTTTTTATAAAGGGTCTTTTATTTACTTTACTTTTATTTACTTTAATTTTATTTTATTTACTACCTATCTGTATAATAGATTTTATCATACATATGCTAGTCTTAACAGAATTAGGATTTGAAAATTAACAATAAATGGGGTGGTATGAGTAAATTTTACTTAATTTTTTTCAAATTTAAAGTAGGTTTTTGAGTAAACCTACTTAAAATGTTTTGTATATATAATAGTCCAGGAGATAAGGGTGCAAAAAAGTGTCTGACTAACATCAAGCTAGAATTTTGTGTATAAGTAAATCTTTTGGTGCTTTTTATAAATATATGGTCGGCTAAGTTCGTCTGGGGGGCATAGCTTGGCAATAGGCATTAGAAAAAAAAACACAATGGAGAGCGGCTATGTCCATCCTATTATGATGGACAATGTGATTTTCATGATCCTGAGTACGAACTTAGTTAGTACCAAAAATCAAGTTGATGTTAGTTTGAGACTTAATAGGTGACCTCTTTGGTTTGGAGTAATATTTCATTAACTAACCTAATGTTGCAAACTAGCGTCAACTTGATTTTGGTCTACTAACTAAGTTCGTACTCAGGATCATGAAAATAACATTATCCATCAAAAAGGGCGGGACATAGCCACTCACCACCATGTTGTTTTTTTCAAATGCCTATTGCCAGGCTATGTCCCACGGACGAACTAGCAGACCACATATTCTTTAAAGGTATTAAAAGATTAGCTTGAACACAAATTCTAGCTTGATGTTAGTCAGACACTTTTTTGCCCGCTATCTCCCGGACTATATTATGAGTGAATGAAAATGGATAGGTAAGTGTTCCTTAGTATGATGTAAATACTTTAAGAGGTAATTCTACTCGTAAAAGTTAGCCAAAATGTTGTAGACTATAGCTCTTTTTTTCAAACTGTTCTGAAGTTAAGGCTTAAATTAGTTTTTTATTTTTAAAAAATAGCCTATTTTTAGCATTTGATTTTTCAAAAATGACTGTGGCTGGGAAACATTCTAATATGCTCAATATTAAAAATCAGATTTTTATTTTTTTAAGTGAAATATGGTTCATATTTTGAAGACTATGTTTATGTCTCTTACAAAGCCGTTTTTAAATAAAACCATCAGGGATATCAGGGGAAAACATCAGGATATCAGGGGGAAAACATATCAGGGGAAAACATAAGGATATCAGGGGAAAACATCAGGATATCAGGGGGAAACATCAGGATATCAGGGGAAAATATAATTAATTATTAATATATATCAAATATTTATTGACCCTAAATTTAATGTTCAAATATTTATAATACCTTTTATACTATTTATTTTATTCATTATATTTCCTTATTTTTTGTTTTAGATTCCATCCTTATTATTTTTTGATAACACTTATATGACACTTTACTTTTTTTTAATCATTTTTAGGTTTTTGCTTCATTCATTTATTGATTGCCTTTTTTATTTTATTTATTTATTTTTTTTTTTTTTTTGCTTACAGTTCACACTTTCCCACTTTTTTTTGCTTTTAGTTCTCACTTTCCCACTTCTTTTTGTTTATAGTTTACATTTCCCTATTTTTCTTTTTGCTTTGCCTGTTATTTAAGTAGATTTTTCCTTGTTGGTTGGTTGTTTTATTTTTGTATATTCCTCATATTGTAGTTTTATTTAATTTTATTTAAAATTATTATTATTTTCCTGAAAATTTGGCTCACAGTAATGTTTAGTAGAATGTTAGTTTAATTCACTTTAAAAGAATAAATGTGTATAAGTAATTATTTTTGATAGTTATTGATTATAAAATGTTTTTTTTTTTTTTTTT
>KZ651941.1:0-17589 GCA_001010745.2 Gerris buenoi
TGTATTTATGGCATGTATGTACAGTATATATTATAGATAGTAGAGTTATTACATTAGTAGAAAATCTATTCATAAGTAGTTATCCAGTTCTCTCCTAGGTAGCGCTAGTAGTATTGAGTCCCCTTTTCTCAAGAAATATTTTTAATATTAATTAAATAAACTTAATTTAATTTTGTAATCTTACCAATTATATTATCAACATAGGGTTCGTCTTTCAAATTTGTAGATATTCTAATTATATTAATTACATTTTTTTACAATATTTAAAAATTATAAGTCAATGATCTCAGTGAAAATTCCATTATTACAACTGTCATAGACAACATGTATTTGAATAAAAAAAAAAATGGTGTTCCTAATTTATATGACGTTGTCAAGTAGCATGTTAAACATCAGGTTTTGAAATTGAATTTTAATTTTTTATTGGGTTAGTTATGTAAAATAATTTTTAGTTAATGTTAATAGCATAAAAAAATCGAGTGTTAGTTAGATGTATGGTGATTTTAATTATTTTTTAATTTTAAAATAATTTTGTTAAAATTTGAGTTAATTTTTAATTAATAATATTCTCTTTTAATTGCTGACGCCCTCTTTAATGGAGGCTAGTTGATAATACACACCAATTGATATGACTATCATAGTAAGTAATTTTTATATTATTGATTGTTTTAATTGATAAGATGAAATTATAAATAATAGGAATTTGTTTATATATTAATTTGTTAATCTAATTGTTTGAAAATTTGGTTGTTTAGAAAATACCATTTGACTGATGATGACTCTGAGTTGAGTCGAAACGTTTCAAATAAGAAATTATGTCTCTTATTTAAGAAAATTATTTCCTTACACCTTGGAATCCATCAACTCTTCCTACTAGAATTGGAATTTTAAGAAAGGAGAATTTAAACTTCATCTATTCGATGAACCAAACAATTTTTATTCAAATACAATTTTTTTTAGTAAAACCAACAGCGACACTGCTATGAAGTGTTGAAGATCTTTTAAACTACTATACTGAAGTCAATTTATTGCTTTAAATACTGAATTTAGGAATTTATTAATAATAAAGAATGCAATAGTTGAAGATAAGTGTAAGAGGGTAGAGTGGGGTACTTGTTTGAAAGCTCACATTCTTAGATAAACTTATATTACTAGGCATCGCGTGATTCTTTTATTGAAGTGAGCATAATAAAATAAATATTTAAAATTTAGAAAATATTTAAATCATAATGAGTTGTTAGTTAATGAGGATAATTGTAGTAAAGAGACGTGTAGTGAGGGAACATGAATATTCCTTAAGGCAGGTGTCAAATGAGACGCTGGTTAGGGAAGTGACTGAGGGAGACTCACACTTGCTTTTGCAAACGGCACGCGCGGCGATTGATAACGTAATATCTAAAAACAATTTGGTTTTTTAATAAAAGTTAAAAATAATAAAAAAAAGTTAATAAAACAAATAATAAATAATTAATATAAAAATTGCATTTTTGAAAACTGGTCTTATGTACTTTTATTTATTTTTTTTTTTTTTTATTTCAAAAATGACTTTTATTTAATTACAGGTTAAATTAAGAATAGGGGTAAGGGCATAATATACCTATAATCCAGATTCAGAGTACAGGAACATAATTTTCAATTAGATTCATACATGGTAAAATATTGTTATAACTGAGTCGCTGCATTATAGCAGGAACNAAGTGGTTCAAAATTGGGGTAATAGGTGTGCGATGAAACTTACAAAGCAAAGTAATATAAGACCAGTAATAATAAATAATTAATATAAAAATTCCATTTTTGAAAACTGGTCTTATGTACTTTTATTTTATTTTATTATTTTTTTTTTTTGTTTCTGTATTCTTCACCTTAGTTGTTTCTATGTGCAAAATTTGGGGAAGATTGAATGACGGGAAGTGGTTCAAAATTGGGGTAATAGGTGTGCGATGAAACTTAAAATGCAAAGAAATTTGACGCCATTTTGATTTTTTATTATTATTATTTTGGTTTCTGTATTCTTCTCCTTAATTGTTTCTATGTGCAAAATTTGGAGAAGATTGAATGACGGGAAGTAGTTCAAAATTTGGGTAATAGGTGTGCAATGAAACTTAAAAAGCAAAGAAATTTGACGCCATTTTTTTTTTTATTATTATTATTTTGGTTTCTGTATTCTTCACCTTAGTTTTTTCTAAGTGCAAAATTTGGAGAAGATTGAATGACGGGAAGTGGTTTAAAATTTGGGTAATAGGTGTGCGATGAAACTTACAAAGCAAAGTAATATAAGACTAGTAAAAACGTTAGATTATTGTTTTTAAGGGATGAAAAACTATATGTAAAATTGTGTCCTAATGAATATAATTGACAAAATTGTTTAGTTGATATAGTTAGTTAAGGCTGAAGATGATAGTTAGGGTCGAAATGTATCATCTATGCATCATGCTATCATTTTCTATTTTATTTTATTTATTTTATTTTTTTCTCTCAAAAAAAAAATCCATTATCACTATAATCATCATAATCTATATGAAGGTTTTAATGTTTATAATTTAATTAGAATATTATTTGTATTATTTTAATGTCAAACTAATATTTTCAAATGATAAAGATAATGAGTTTCCAGTGAAGCAGACTTTGATATCGCAATGCTACCGCCCCCATAATTAAAATTGATATGATCATAGAAGTGTGAATAGCTATAACGAGAGAGCGGATTTCTATCACTTTAACACGCTTGTGGTTTTTTTAGAACATATAAATAAAGGATGAAAGCAACCATAGAATCTGCTACAGCTGAAAAACGTATCGAAAAACACCATCATATCCACATGTTGCTCTTCAGTTGCACTTTAAACGGTTATAGCTTTGGTTATCCGGTAAAATCCACACCACGAAGGGTTTGAAGTACAACGTTACCGAACCAGATATAATATATGAGTGTATCTTGTTGCTTCGAATTAACTTCACGATGCACAACACTCTTGACGACGCTTCCAGTAGTGGAAGCGGAACGTTGGACTTCAAACCCTTCGTGACACGGAAATTTACCGAAAACCATAATCGTAGAAGCCTACTCAATAATTTAGCTTTTGCATTCAAAAACAATTACAAGTTTTTTGATTTAACTGGAACAAAATTAATAGTTACTGAAGTATTATGAGCTTAAAAAAGATTGTAAACAGACTTCAAAAGTGAAAAAGAGTATTAAATATTTAATGGGATTCATTTGTGTGTGGTTGTCGGAATATAATATCAAGATAAATTGCATCCTCATTGATAAACTACAGCATTTGGACAAGTGCACATTTTTGCACTTAAAAGACAATAAACTTGCTATTATGCCTATGCCTCAGTAGACATAATATTATGTTGACATATTATAAGACATGATGTGTTTCATACAGATGGTCACATGCAGTGGACTTCTAAAGAGGTTGACGATTTCCTCCCATCCTTTATTAAACAGGATGAAGATGGGCTTGCTTATGAACCCTTCTGCGTCGTATTGCCTTCGAGGTGGCATTCCAGCTCAATATGGGTTCAACACACCGAGTTAAGACAAAAAAAAAAAAAAAATTATATCGGAAAAAACTGATCGCAATTACCATTTTAGCTAACATAGTATGTCTAAGTCTATAGTATGCCAAAACTAGCCCATTTATTATTATAAATTCGAAGATAATGCCACACTGCTTTCCCAATATATTCTAGTCTTGGCATCCTCTTTACAATTAGCTGTTTGAAATCAGTGATTGATATAAATTTGGATTCAATGTCGAAAGCATATTTTAAATGATCTCCCATCTACCTATGTTTTAATAAAGTCTTTTCAATCTTCAGCTCTGATGATGGCCCTATAGTGGCTGAAAGCTGCTCTGAATTTATAAAATATTTTACGTGGAGAGAAACTTTTTTTTCAATACTTTAATGATGACCTACACTAACGCATAATATTTTAAATGTTATTAATCTATATATATATATAAAATTAAAGTTTTGTCTTTACATTGGTCAGAATTGAAATTTTTTTTGGATACTTTTACCAGTAAACCTGAGACAGTTGGAGTACATAGCCAACTGTCGCAGTTACACCCTTGGCTGTTGAGCTTTTTGGTGACATGCTTACCACTGACCAATTCAGATCAGCTTAACTGATTAGTTAGTTTTCATCTCTCATCTCTAAATCAAAAATGCATTAACAGAAATTCGTTTTTTAAACCAGAGGGTTTTGGCCATGTGTCTGTTTTTCCGTCAAAAGTTCTGCGAGCGCCTATATTGTTAAAACATGTATTCCTAAATTAATTAAATTAGGATGATAATTATGAAGAAGTTAGCTCTCAAGTGGTTCCATTATAATGTCAACCTTTTGAACATTTCTTCCTTGGACATGACGGCTGCAAGCTGCTCTTACAAAAAAAAAAAAAAAAAAAAAAAAAGTTTTTTTCGAATAAACTGATATCATTTGGTTTAATAAATTAATTTTAATATTATTAAACAAATTCCTTTGTGAGGCGTCTAATTTGCAATTTGAATATCTATTTAAAACACGTAATATATTACCGTTCATTGTTTATTATATAATATGTTGAATTGTATCCATATAATAGAATGAATGCAGTCAATTTTATGTCAAATTCTCATTTAAATTTAAAATCATGTATTACATGACATTTTATTATGATAATTTCATTAACTTAATTTATTTTTAATTAGATTTAGGAATGTTATGAGTTTTTTTTAATTGAATTTTTGCGAGAAATATTGAATAAAGCTTTTCACGATTTCAATTTCTTTATTCTCATTTATAATTTAATTTATTTTATGTGTTTTATAACACTTCTCTTGTTTTATACATTTTTCTAGAAAGAATTAATTTGTAATTTGACTTTTATTGTGTTGCCTTCATTATTTATTCTAATATGTAATATATTTCTAAAACCATTTACCTCTCTAAGGTAGAAGGAAAAGTCTCTCCACGTAAGAAAATTTTTATTAAAAAATATTCAAAGCCGCTTTCGGCCTCTATAAGGCCATCTTCAGTGCCGAAAAAGGCGAAAAGTAAATCACCCAAAGGAGGTCATGAGGTGAGGTGAGTCATGCAAGGCCAGAAGTTGGCACAAGACCCTCTCTGTGTAATTTACCTCTCTGTTCATTTCTGACGTATTATAAAGGGTTGTCAGTTAATTTAGTTTATTTAGAATTTGGATCTCTAATGATGTGGATAACCAGTGTAAGGTTACTTGATTATCTTCATTTATTTTGGAATTTGTTTTCTTTGAGAGAGGAACTTACTCCATTATGTTATTAAATATTTCCTTCTTGAGATTACTTTGATATTTTTTAATAATTTACCTTCTCTTTTAGAATTTTGTACTGTAATGATTACATGTAGGATATTAATCTTTAAATTGTCTTTATTTTAAATATTCTCTTTTAACCCTTTTAAGTTTCTTCACGAATTTAGAACTGTAATGATGTGCTTAAAATTACATATATTGTTAAATATTTAAATTACCTTTATTTTAAATTCTTGTTTAAGCCTTTTTTTAAGACTCTTCTCCGTCCATTTATTTACTTTCCCTTAACCTAAAGGAAAAGTATTGTTTTGACTGAGATTTCAAAACAATTATCAATTTTGGGTGTTTTTAGGTTTCTGTACAAAGTACAAAAAGAAACCTTATACAACGGCTCTGTCTGTCTGTCCGTTGGCTTGTTTCAATTCGTAAACTACTATTGCTAGAAACATAAAATTTGGCACACGGGTGCATCTCGGCATTTGAGGCAACTGGATAGATTTTGGAGTTTTTACATTTAATATTTCCAAGATGGCGGCCCGGCCAATATGGCGGATGAATAAAAAAAAAGCTTTTAGTTACTATGGCATGTTATACATTAATTTAAAGGTCTTAAAGTGTAGAAAAAGAATATGCAACTATTAAAGTAACAAACGTAATATTTTCAAGATGGCGGCCAATATGGTGGACGAATAAAAAAATTTTTAGTTAACATGGCATGTTACACATCAATTTTAAGGTCTTAAGGTGTAGAATAGGAATATGCAACTATTACACTTAATAATTTTAGCTTAATCCTACAGAAACCGGCGATAATCGTCTCACGTACTTACGTGAAGCACGCCTTACTTGATTTTAATAAAATTTGTGTCATTTGTCTGAGTCACGCATAACTCCCACAGTTTTTAACTAGAGAGTTAAAACTTATTTAAAAAAACTCAGTCCTTATATTATGCAGTTGTGCTGCATGGAAAATCATAAATTTATGGCGTCGTTAACCTATTTTGGTGAGTCAGATATGTTTTTCTTAAAAATTCGTACAAAATCAAAAACATTTTTCGATGTCGCTAAAAAATTTGCATTAATTTGTGAATGAAATTTGTTTTCATACGCCACCATTTTGAACATATCGACTAAAGAATCTTGAAACTTTCACTCTTAATCATTTCTTAACTGTTTCACCGAATTGAGCTAAAATTCGACCTGGCTGTATACCTTTCTATAAAATAAATAAGTCTTCCATATTTTATCTTAATGTCTGCCACCATTTAGAAAATATCGACTCTTGATTTTGATGTAGGAAAGTGTTTAAATGCCTCACTATAACGGACCTCATCTTACCGGACTTAAAAAAAGGGAAAAATATAATTTTCATAATAAAAAAAATCTGTTTATGTAAAAGGCACTACTGCTTAGTATTAAACTCAATTCTTTAAAATGTTTTCACGATATAATTAACTTATTACATCGTTATTCCGGAACAAAACTTTTTTCGGTAATGCTTTCGTATCAGATATAATTTATTTCCTCCGATTTCTTTTAGGATTTCGTATAGGTCATCCTCGTCCTCGAAACCCTTATGCCATGGGTGAAGTGTCTATCTGTCCGTATATGTCCTGTTCATATATTAAAATAATAATAATAATAAATCAATTAAATTTATTACAATAACCATCATTGTAAATAGAAAATGATAAGATTTAAATAAAACATGCTTTTAAATAAAATAATGCTATAAGTTGAAAATTAATTCTACTTAAAATAATTTTATTTTTGGTGAGCTTATTCCGTATTTTTATTTATCTTTCTGATTTCGAAGTCCTTAATGTGCAACGTATTTTCCTGTTATAAAGTATAATTAGGATACATTACATTAATTACTCCGAATATGAATCGTACATAATTTTACTTTATGTTGATACTGTATCGGAATATTCCCTTCCCTTTCTACTGAAGTATTATAATTTTAAATTATCCGCTAGTATGTGTAGGAGAGGGAGGGGGCGGGTTGAGATTGGTTAATATCATGTTTTAATCAATATCTCGACGAAGCCGAAATTTAAATATTTTCATGTTTGGACAGCTCGCATTTATTTCCATTTAAATGTTCATCCACGTATAAAATTCCAAACTTTTTTTTACATCGCGTAGGGCGGAATAAAATTATATTTGATTCCCTTTTTACAGCTTTTTTCAATTTTATTTTATCTATAGAATGGTGTGCGCCACCAATCTTAGTAGTAGTAGTAGTTACCTATAGTAATTTCAATACATAGTTGCATAATATTCTTTTACACTTCAAGACCTTTAAATTGATGTACAACATGTCATGGTGACTAAATTAATTTTTTTTAGTCACTCATAATATTGGCCGCCATCTTGAAAATATTAAGTTTAAAAACTCCAAAATGTGTACAGTTGTCATAAATGCCGAGATGCACCTGTGTGTTGAATTATTATGTTCCTAGCTATAGTAGTTTATGAATTGCAACACGCCAACGGACAGGCAAACAGAAAGAGCCGTTATATAAGGTACTTTTCGAACTTCGCACAGAAACCTAAAACTGGTAGGTTTGGTACCAATACAATTAGCAATATTGGGTGTAAACTTTAAATTTTTACGAAACCTACCCTTAGAGCATAATTATTGGACGAAATCGAAATTTCATACTCATTGCAATACTTTTTCTTTACATATACAACTTATATGCGAAAATAAAAATTAGAGGGTCTGTTGAGATTCAAACCATAATCTTCAACAACGCTTTACTACCTACCTAAACATTTACCCATCATTTTTTTTACTCATAAAATAATTGAAGCTTGAGAGTCACCAAAACCACGCACATAGCACGGCTTGGTGTACATAGATAGGTTATCCTAGTTAGTGTGCATGCTTGAATTATTTCATGACTGCAGAAGCAGTCCGTCATCGGCAAACTGCCGATGAGTGAGATAGTGATAGTGAGCGCCGTTTTATAAAAAAATACGGAAAAATTTGAACTACGCTACTGCAGTGGATTTTGTTTAAAGCTGAGTTATTCCCAAGTGGAAACGATCCATATGATTCAATAGGTCGCAAGGAAAGAAGCAATGGACACCACAAAATTAATTGGAAGGTACCACCATTTCAAAAATGGTCTTACTCGACACTCAAGCTCTGGTAGGCCCTTAACGCCCAGAAATAAGATAGTTATTCATCAAGCAAAGAACCTGGTGATGCAGGATCGTCAAATCACGATTATAGAACTAGTAGACGAGGCTAGCAAGCGTTAGATCCGTTCATTCCATATTCCATAAGGATTTGGTCTTTAGGAGAGTCTCAGCCAAGTCTAACGATCGAACAATAGTAACCCACCCATTCTTCATATCTGATATAAAGTTTCCTGGTCGAACCCAAAGCAACCGTGGTTTTTCAGTCTCCAACTATACTTTCCCAATCCCCCTAATTTAAAAATGCCTTTGGAGAGGACTTAGATTCTTTCCCATTATGGCTCCGTGTGACTTCTGACTTTTTCCTAATCTGAAAATGTCTCTAAAGTGAACTTAGATTTTGGATCAGAGATAACATCATGAATTCGACCAGCTGTGCGCCATCCCAAAAGAATTGTTTATCCTAATCTAGAAAATGTCTCTAAAGTGAACTTATATTTTGGATCAGAGATAACATCATGAATTCGACCAGCTGTGCGCCATCCCAAAATAGTTGTATCCTAATCTAGAAAATGTCTCTAAAGTGAACTTAGATTTTGGATCAGAGATAACATCATGAATTCGACCAGCTGTGCGCCATCCCTAAAGAATTGTTTTGGCGATGCTTCCCACAGTGGCAGAACCGTTGTGAGAAGGGTGTGGCTGCCCCAGGGGACTAATTTAAAGGAAAATAGTGAACAATTGTTGTGTCCTAATTCTAGATTTTTTTTACTAGGCAATGTTGGATATTTTTGAACACACCTTGTATATTTTAATTAATAATATTTACCTCAAAAATAATTTTATCTCAGTTAGATTTCAATATTATCCTGAAATTTAGTTATTTTTTATATTATTAAATTTTATAGCAAATGTTAAAATACCTTCAGTTTCACGTTATTCTTTGATTATGTGGAAAATTTACCTCTTTAAAGAATATTTGAATTTCTCCTTAACCACATTCCCTTTATTTGGAATTTATAATTTTCCAAATTTCTCGGATCTGATGAAAGCTTAGTTAGACTGTTAGACTAAAGCGTTGTGTTGCTAACCTTCTAATCATTTTTAATGATTTTATCTTTTTGCAAATATATGTAATATAGAAAAGGAAGGAGGAGAGAATTTGAGTTAGGAGTATGTAGAAGAGATTGCGGAGTTGATAAAAGTACTTGTTTATAAAGGGAGATGTGAAGGTTTTCGTGGGTATGTATAAGGTATAAACCGTGTAGGTATATTTTAATGGATTAGCCCGTGCTTGAGACCCTTTCCCCAAGGGTTGGCTCGGTGCTCAAAGCAAACTCGGCTAAGAGAGAATATTATATAGAGTACAAGTCTAGGAGGTTTAGCCTGCCGAACACCGCGGGGTACAGGGCCCAGCGTTCCGAGATGAGTCTTAGCAAGATTAATAGCTTTTCCTTCTAGCGCTACAAACTCCCCCTTCTTATACCAATATAGAAACACAAGAAATATGATACCCGACCTTAATGAGAATACCCTCAGCGAAATATTGCTTTATATTGCAAAATATTGCTTCATATAAAAGCCTTCCTATCCCCTCCTCCTTGCTCCATCCAGCCAGATATTGCTTTTTTCCCTTTTCCTCCCCGGTACTGAACCATGATCGAGAGCTTCCAATTTTATCGCACCTTTTTTTCTTATTTCTGTAAAAATAAATAACTGCGTTCTCTTGTCACCTCGTCCTTGTTAAATAAGGTAATAATTTAAAAAAATATATTATTAGAACATAGATTTAACAAAATATATATTAAAAAATGTATTCTCTTGCAAATATTGGATGGGAATTTACCATTGAAGGGGGAATATCATCATGAAAAGACCGTCAGCGAGAACTCGAAAAACCATCTTCTCTCTACTTATCGCATATCCAAAGATGAAAGAAGAGTATGGTTCTCCTATTTGTTCTTCCTTACTGTTATAAATATTACTGTAATAAATATACATGTTTATATTTTTACGCCAATAATGTACCAAATTATTTTTTAAATAAAAAAGGTTACAATGTTATTAACATATACATAGTTGATCTATCTACATTATAAATTTTAACTAAAGCAACATTTTACAGACGTATTCTTCAGGTTAGCCTAGGCTTATTCAAATCAGCTATACATGATATAATAATCCCTTTATAAGTGAATCAGCATGTAGAACAGGCTGGCTCCTCATACCTGGATATTTTCTTTTTTTTTATCTTGGTCACATTTATTTCAATGTTTCTTAATTTTTAATACTTCGGTCTTTTATTCTGGTAAATCATTTGAAAAAATAAATACACAGACAAGTATAGAAAATAAAAAAATAAATAATTACACTTTGTATAGCATTAAACGGAGTGGGTTTAAGTGTGGGTTTGGCTTGTGTTTGTCTTGCGTAGAAATCCCGGTATCATAATGTGTAAATGTTTCCCCAAACTGGGTAGATTTACACAGAACTGTTGAATTTACATAGCAGCGCGGATGCTTATATCTTGCGGTTACGTTTGGCCTGAAACGTAATGCTGGAGAGGGAATCAGTTACCGTACTCTCAGGCTTTCTTTTACCACAAGACGGAGTGAGAGAGAGTAGTCGGATCCACTTGCCTTCTATGCTCGTCTTTTGTTTACATTTTAGCTTGGAATCTGTTTTCGGACCGGGGCTCGGCCGACTATGTACATAGAAAAACCCTTACCCTTCTGCTACAGCTTGCTTCCTCTAATTGGAGTCATATCCTAGGGCTTGGCTACGGTTAAACTAACCCTTCGGTTTTACATACCGTGCCTTAAAAATCTCTACTTAAGTGAACACCGTCGGTCAAAAGGTGAAACACGCTCTATTTCCTTCTGTAAAATAGACAATTCATTCGAGGGAAAAGATGTAGAGTTGTAAACTGGATTTGTATAAATACTTAATTGCGCTCCAGTGAACCAGACAAATCTTGTTTAAAATCTTATGCCTGTGTTTGATTAAATTTTAACGATTCACCAAACCGAAAAATTCTGCATCTATTTTATTTTATTCAATATGAAAGTGTGTTAAAGGTTAGGGTCTTTAATGTTTGTTGTCTAAAAAAATATTCTAGTGGTAAATTATTTCCTGTTTAACATTTAGTATAAAATTCGTGGTCATTATTTCAGCTTCATTTTCATTTTTTTCTTTAGTTGGTAGAGCGCTATACTAGAAATATAGAGGCCCGTGGTTCAAGTCCCAGCGCTAGAGTCAATTTTCTCTTTCAGTCTCCTATTGTTAATAATGATAATTATAATTTAATGTAATTTAAAATGTTTTCTTACTTTTTCTGCCTAATTATTTATTTCCTTACAGTTGAATAATAACTCTGATCTGGTAACCTAGACCAAGGTAATTAGCCGATTGCCCATAGTTGTATGTGAACCATTTTTGACCAAAAAAAAAAATAGTAATACGAGTATATTAAGATACCTACGAATCAATATTAAAACCGCTGTTCCATTAAAAATAAATAATAAAATTCTTATTTCCCCATGAAATTCTCATAAATTTATTTTATGGTCTTTGTTAATTTATTTACTTTAGACCCCTGAAGAAGGTTTTGAGTAAAAACCGAAACGTCGGGATTGTAACAGAGTATTTTGTGACCAAAAATGAGATTTTAATAATTATTTAAAAAATATTTATTATTAAATATATTTTTTTATTAATAAGTAATAATAATTATGAATTATGTTATGTGCTACGCATTTATTATATAGTACACAAAATTAATTGTTTTGATTATTATAAATCTTTATGATGATATTAGTAAAAGTTTGTAGATATTAAAAAAAAAAAAAATAGGTAGTGAAGTAAAAAGAACTAAAAATAAATTTTTCCAGAAATTAATTTTAGGTGTTATAAATAATGTTGTAGTTACTTACTTTACAACTAGTAATAAACTTTAGACTTAGTTACTATAAAAAAGTTTTAAGAAATTGCAGCTCCAAAGGAATAAAATAAATTTAATAAAGAACGCAAGTAGAGGAGCTAAGTTGGAAGGAGTCTACGATTCATGTAAATATTATTTCCATCAACTAATCTCCTTCTAAAAGTAATTTTTAAATAATGAATTAGATCTGTGGCGTAACACTCAAAAAATAAAATAGTCTGGCAATTAGTGTAGCACAGAGCTTCCTCGCACCCTAGTTCGTATACCTTAACGATTTTACGTTTTTACAACCAACTTCTGTCAAATTTATTTAATTATCCCCCCGTTTTTGAAATCTGTCTAAATTGTTTTGATTGTTATATGAATAAAAATATCAATTTAGCAGACGGTTGAGATTAATCTAGGGCTAATTGTAGCCTACTTTCCACAAGCCATCGAAATTTTGTTATAAATTAGGCCATTTCTTAAGATATAAGTGTATATAAATGCATGTCTCTGTGCGTGTGGAAGAGAAGAAAATAGCGTAGAAGCTTGAAACTTATATGACACCAACAATGGGCTAATTATGACCTTCCATCCAAATTTCATTAAAATCAAATGAGTAGTTTTTCAGATATGTTGGTTCGCAAAAATTAAGTGACAGACCAACAGATCAGACACGGAATCATAAAGTTTCCTGATGTATGAAACGGATTTGTGTCTTTGAATTTTTGAAATAGGAGATATATACGAGTATATGTATATATCTTGAAACCCTAACAAGGATGGCTATTAGGTTATACAAGTTACACTGGGGCGATAAAAAAATAAATTGGTAAGGCGTGAATTCTGACGTAAAAAGGGTTTCGTTGGTTTTGTGAAACAAAATTAGTAAGGTTGAGAAGGAAGAGGGGGGGAACGAAAAATTTCGATCTTTCTTAACAAAATGGCGCCGAAAATGAAGCACTAACCCAAAGTGGTATATATATTTGTAATCTACTCTTCAATACCTTTCATTTGATACCCCACTTCAAAATTAGTAAGGGTATTTTATTTCGAGTGACATGAATCCGCCATCTTGGATTTCCAGTAAATCAGATCGAATTGCTAATCTTATTTTTTCTTTGGCCCAGCAGACCGCACATTTTGCATATTTTTCTATATTTTTAGTAACAGCGGAAGTACGATTTTATTTTAAGGGGGGGGGGACACGAAAAATTTCGATGTTTTTTGACAAAATGGCGCCGAAAATTAAACACTTTCCCCAAGTGGTATACATATTTTTAATCTACTCTTCAATACCTTTCACTTGATACCCCACACAAAATTTAAAAAAAAAAAAATTTTCTCGCGATGTGAATTATCCGCCATTTTGAATTTGAAGAGCTGGTTATTTTGAGTTCTCTATATTTTTCCTGTGTGCGCGTCAAAACGATTTTTAATACTGGTAAGTTTCACGCTTTTATCTCTTTTGGTTCAACAGTTATTGGAACCGTACAGAGTGACAGACGGACACAGGAACGATACTATAAGGGTTTCTTTTTTTTTTTGGTTTTACCAACGAAACCCTAATGAAAAGAAAATTATGAGAAGCTAAGCAGTTCTGGGGATTTGGATGAAAAAAGAAACATCAGAATTAACGGAGCAAATCAAGCGCTGCTTTTATCTAACTCTACCCTGTTTAGAAGTCCAAAGAAATGTTGAATGCAAAGCTAAGAATATAATCTTCAGACAAATGTAAAGTTAGTACTGCTTTACGGCTGTAATCCATGGAATATGATCATGGCCATTGTGGACAAGCTTCAGCCCTTCGCCCTTTAGTCAACCGATGTCTAGGCTACGGATCCGAGTGCCTTTTGGCCAAAATCTATTTCCAAGAAGGAGCCCTGGAGAAGGACAGCTAAGCAACTAATCATAAAGTAAACCCAGGCAAGAAGCTACTGAAAGGGTAGCAATACAGTAATACCATTAAAGGAGCAGGGGACATAGGCGAAAATTATATCTTAAATTTACGCAACAAGGGAGAGAAGTATGTTATCCTGCTCGAGGTTAAGTTTTCTCCTGAGGCACCGCCGAAGGAGAAAACTTCATTAGCTCCCGAGGCCTCATGGCCGAGGGAGATAACTGTAGTATTAGCTCTCGAGGCTTGCCGAGGGAGATTATCCCGAGAGCAGAAATACTTGGATCCATGTTGCGTATTAAATTTTATCTACGACTAGTGCACCATGGGTAATAGCTATTACACTAGTTTTACAATTATTATTGATTTTTGACAGCGCGGGAAAATAGAGAAGAAGCCAATGAGAGCGCTGGATTTTGAATTTTTGAAGGTCGGGCCAACTAGGCAAATAAAAATTTCTCTAGTGGAGGGGCGCCGACATAAAGGGTAACCGTTCGAAGAGACTTTATAGCCTCCACTCCACTGCTTGAATTCACTTTTATATATTATTCACTTTTTATGTTATTTAAATATAATGCTATTGCACTAAATATTATACTGGTTTTTGAATTTTGTTTTTAACTACCAGTCATTTCAATTTGTTAAGTTATTCTGACAAAGTAAGACTCAGACAGAAAATTGACGAACTCAGTAATCGCTATCGTTTTCCATGTTATATAACAATTATAGGGTTTATTGTTTTTATTATTTATTGTTTGTATTTTTTATTTTTTTTTTCAAATTTAATTTAATTATATATCTTAGCTCATTATCAAAACATTGTAATTAGATTAAGATTAAATATTTCTAATTGATAATATTTAACAAAAATAAATTGAATTTCTTATAAACCTAAATAAATAAGGAAAAACCTAAAAGAATTATCGACAGTCTATTTTTTTATTTCTCTTGTTAAACATTTTTTTAAGAAATTACTCGCAAAAGAAAAAAAAGTTATTTTCTCCCTTTTATAAAAAAAATTATTTTCTTCTGCTTCGAATTAAGTTGATGATAGCATCCCTACAGGCTTAATTATAATTATTTTTTACCTTTTCATAACTTTATATATATATAATATATTTTTTTTTCTCTTTCTTTACTTTTTTTTCTCTTATCTTGAAACGATTTCAAATGGTTTAATCTTTTTCTACTTAAGTTAATAATTAATCGATTCATTTGTTTTACTTTTTTATCTTTGAAATTGAAAATGTTTAATTTCTTTTTGTATTTATAAAAAAAAAATATTTTATTTTTTCCCCTCTTCATTTATATTATAATTTTTATCTCACGAAAATTTAATGAAGAATTGATTTTATATTATAAAATAGTAATGTTTATGGCTCAACAAAGAAGATAAAATTAAGATGGCTTGAGCTTATAAGATGGCTGGAGGGATACAGTCAGATGTACACACGTTTCGTTGAAAAACTACCGACTATAAATATTGAAAATAGACTTTAAGTACGCAGGTATATCATTACTTGTAGTTGGATCCTCTTCGACATTAGTGATAAAGGATAACCTTATGGATTTTAACACCCTTTATTTCTGGACAGCATCCGTGCTCGTTACTGGGTTATTTGTCTCTTGGTGAAGGTGGGTAAGATATTGCCCATCTATGTACTTTTTCTTTTTCCACTTGCGGGCCTTCTCTCCTATTAGGTTGTAACTGAATATAGCTTACATGCTCCGAACTACATTAATATTATATTTAATTGATTTAAATATTTTTTTGGTGTCTAGATTACATTAAATTGGCCCGTAATAGTTATTTACGCACCAAGGGAGGAAACAAAGTCATTACTCCCTGAGCGTTATTGTTGGTTTCTGAGGCGTAGCCGAGGGAACCATACTGTCTAAATCCCGAGGCGAAGCCGAGGGAGTTATTTAGTTGGTTCCTGAGGCGCAGCCGAGTGAACCATGAAGTTTAATCCCGAGGCATAGCCGAGGGAGTTAAATATAGCGAGGGTGCTATGACTTTTTGCTCCCGTGGTCCGTACAAGATTTTTCCTCCAGAAGGGTGGGAAACAACACAGATAAACCTAAGATTTCGATTTATCGATTTATTTAAGTATTAACTAAGTTTTAAAAACAAAAAAAAAGTTTTATAACATCTTATTATTGTAAAAAAAATAATTTAAATTAAATGTGCAATTCATCAATTCCAACTATGTTTTCTTTGATTTCTATAATACCTTTTAATAACTATGTAATTATAATACATAATAACTCAAATGTTTATTAATACTACAAAATGACTAACTGAGTAATATTTAATTTATTTGTGTTTATCTCCAAAATACGAGAATTCTAAAACATAAATATAACCTGATTAGACGTAACCTACCTCTTTTCTATAAGTCCTGTTTAAACTCAGTTATGAAGTCATACGACATTTTAAAATGACGTTAAAAAGTAAAGTACTTACGGCAATCAAAAGTACGTGTTATTTAAACTCTCTAATATTTATGAAAAAGCTTTTAACCTGTCCAGTCATTGAGTTAAAAAAAACTGCTATTAGTTACGAAACAGGCAACACTGATTTTTTTAAGAATAATAAGTTGGCTCTACTGTTACTTTCCACCACGATTTTTACTTTCCGCCACGATTTCTACTTTCCGCCACGATTTTCACAACTAGGCTGTAATGGGATCCTTTCCTCCCTATAAACTGGGATGGAAAGTGAATGTTTCCTCCCTTTTGGAGGAAAAAGTCATTGCCTGCCTCCAAAGAAATGTTTACAAACCTCTACTACCAAAGGTGCAGATTTTTATTATTTATTTTTTCTTCTACTTCTTCTTCTTCTACGAAGGTTTAAAAACCCTATAGATAACGACGTTGTTGAGTCCTATTTTCGTGATTTCTATTAAGTTTTGATCAACATGACTGACTTATTTCCTTAAACTCCTTAAAGAGGGACTTAGGGCAAAAACAGAGGATCTTCTGACACATTTTGGGATATAGTTGTATTTTTCCATGTTTTATTCTTAAAATTGTCCTATTAATGATGATATTTAGGTCTTCAGATTTGTTGTTGCGAATTCTACTCTATTCTATTTTATGTTATCTTGAGTCATTCTTAGTGTCCGATCCATTTATACTTTTTCCTCAATGTTTCTACGGCTGAGGTTTCTTCGCATCACTTCTGCAGCTTCTCGTTTGTAATTATTCTTTGATGCCAAAATATCTTGAATATTCTCCTTACCTCCCTATTCAACATACTATAAGATAATTTTAGTACGGGGGATCGGCCACATTAGAGAGAAAAAAATCTTTTTTTTGGGGGGGGGGGG
>KZ651941.1:18046-53416 GCA_001010745.2 Gerris buenoi
ATATTCATTATTTATTATATTGTAGTATGAAAATGAAAAGTTTACATTCCGTACCTATAATTCCTAAGACCCTTTTTTTGGGTTATAATAATCACCTGGAACCATCTCTTACGTTCCATGTCCAATTGTTTTCAAAACAATTTATTTTTTACAACAACTTCTTTTTTGGAGATAAGAATACGTATATTTTGCGTTTATCGAAGACAAAAATGCTTCAGATTCCATGAAAGAAATCAAGTTTCGGACATCAGGGAATATTTTTGATCTTGTTTCTGTTTGTCGGTCAGAGTTATTATCAGTTGCAACCACCACCCGATATGACCTAAGGGCCAAAAAGGTATAAAACCACTGTCCACTGAAGGTATAAACATGGACATATGCATGAATATGCCTATCAGGAGCCCCAGGACGCAGACCGACAACTATAGAAATGGGAAACCGCTAAAACTTGCTTTGTGCGTTTATTTTCCGGTGGCCAAAAGTGAACTGGTTAAGAATGTCACAGTCACTGTTGAATAGCCAGGGTCTATACCTTGACTTTTTTTAAATTTATATTTTGGTTGTTTCCTGCAAATAATTAACTCTGTTTATTCTCTTGCGTATCAATTGGGGTAGTCATACTCTTTGATATTTTGTTTCTTTTCTATTGTTGTGATTCTTATCTTAAGAAGTCTAAAAATAAATAAAACCAGTCAGACGTTTTCGCTCGCTGAAACCCAATCTATTTTTAACTATCTTTCTGATTTTCAGTCTACCGTTCGATTTCTTAGTCCCGCGTGTCCCAATTTTCCCTGTTTCCTCTTCATACCCTCTTCAACCTCACTCCATCCCTACCAAGATTCTTTACATCTGCTGTTATAATAGACAAGGTTTTTTTTTTATATTTTCTTCTTTTGTTATATTTGTTTTATTAATTTATGGGGAAATACTTTCTTTATTCAACTGAACCACGAAGCTCCTCTCCGTTAGTTACCAAATCCTCCACTTTTTTATTTTTTTATTTTTTTTTAAGTACACAAATAGTGAAATTAATAAATATCATGGATTATTTAAATAATTTATTTTTTAACCTTACTCAAAAAGAACGAGTGAAAAATTACATTTTTTAAACAAATATACAAATTTAAAGCGGAGGAAATTTAAAAGGAGGAAAATTGATTATAATAAATATATATTTACTGCAATTTCTGTTTAATTTGTAGAGGAGAAAAGCTCGTTACAACCGCAAAAGTTAGCATTTTTAATACAGGAAGCTGCTTGTAACACTCCGTTCTGAAATTCTGACCTCTGAGGGTTATTTTTAGACAAGAGTTGCCAACACCAATGACTTTAATCGAACTATATTTAACCAATATTATCTAAAACGTTGGGGAAAAAGTATATATAAATATAATATAATATATACGTGTATATCCAAGTGTTTAAAATTAACTTGTTTCATTAAAGTTTTTATGTTGATCATTATTACTATTTTTTCTTTCATTGTTTAATTCTTGTTTTTATTTTTGAATAAATAAACATCGGTCAAAAAGGGGGAATAATTTAAGTGAGAATTGTAAATGTACATTATTTTCTTTGAAAGGGTTGACAAGAAGCACAGATTGCCTGTATAGGGGAGAGGGGTGAAATCCCATCTCGCATCGTTTCGCAGGAAATAAGGGTGAGGAGGTAACAGTGTGACATCATTTATAAAGATGCCACTACTTCCCGCCATCTTGTTTCGGATGTTTTTTCTTTTCTTTTCTTTATTGTATATCTACCCTCTGTTGCGTTCTGTGTTCCTGTCAGTTTGGTAGTGTTTGGCAGCCATTTGTCTTATGCTGTTGTGCTCCTCTTTCCCTCCCGGTAAACTGGTGTTATTAATGAGGTACCCCATCGAGAGGACAGGCTGTAATTATGCATCTAACCCTCGCATTGCGGCACTACTCGAACCAGAACTGCCAAAACACCCACCTGGAAAATATAATTCCCTACGCCTTGAGAAAAACTCCCTAGAGGTAGAAAATTTCCCTTATGTTTTCTTTTTTTTCCTCTTTAAGACTCGAGGTTGAGGAAGGGCTCAGGTGTACAATATTCTTTTCTTTTTGTTAAAGGGAACGGTGCCAACTTATATTTACACTTTTATGATATTTTCATAACATTTTTCATCCCATTTCTTTTTTCGACTTTTTTTCTTATTCATTGAATATTCTTTCTCAACTCAAAAGAAAAAGTTTAAATAATTAATTATATTCTTTCTTCGTTAATTTCTATACATTTCTTGTGATTAAAAATCTCATTTATATTAAATACTCTATTATCTACACGCCAACTTTAAGTGTTCTAAATTTTTGTTATATAAATTTTATTTCTCGTTACCTTTTGTTATATGTATTTTATTGAGCATACCTTCAAACTTCTTTTACCTTAGTTTGAAAACAATGTTATTAAGACATTTTATAAGTATTTTCTCAATTTTTCTATCGCATTTTAAAATAAATAAATCTTGCAAAAGAAACATGTCGGTTAAATATATGCATGTGAACAATGCAATTTGATATTATAATTGACCGGTATTTTGTAAGATGAGAGCGAGCTAAGAATTAAGATTTATTAGGCCAATTTTATTCTCCTCTGCGAGGCTTGCTGTAGATTTTTACATACTCGAAAGTAAGATGGATACCGTTAGAGGTTTATAGTTTGATCGGGATCTGTTCCCTCAATATTATTGTTTTAATAATCAAGTATCCTTTCTTATTATAAGTTAACATACTTCCAATTTAATTTTCCTCCATTCTTTCTTTTTTTTTTTTAATCCAAGTAATGTCATCTATATCCTAAGAGTATTTGGATTAGGATTTTCAATTTTTCAGCATAAATACGTTGTATGTGCGGTAAATTGCAAATAGAGTGCGGGACTCTCAGAGAAGTAGACTATAGGATGTGTGAGTAAGAAAAGTTACTTACCAATTTTGGTGACGGTTGAAAAGTGGAAGAGTAGCTAGATAGAAGATAGGTAGAATAATATATATGCAAGATACAAATATAATGAAAAGATAGGTGAGTAGGTGTATATGTGTATAAATGTGTTTGTATGTGCGTGTAACTCATAAAATGGAAGATATTATTTAAAAATAAGCGAGAGTGCGAAAAGGTGCGGATGTTGACGAGCGAAAGAAACACTTCCGTACGGAGGCTAATACAAGACCAGACTGAATCTAAAATACATGAAGGCAAGGGACTTTGAGACTCCCCACTCTGGACAATCAAAACAAAGGAAAAAATTATCAAATAAAAATATAAACACAAACATACTTTATTATTTTATTTTTTATTCCGCCTCCACCCGCTAACAAAAATAAATAAATAAATACGTGTGGTGTCGCGGGACACCCGGTAGGAACGAAGCTCCTTGCATTTTTCATTAAATATAAATTATAAAATCACACAGCTAAGTACGTATAGATTGCTAACTACTTATACAAAGCAGAGTTAAAAAAAAAGAGACAAAATTAAAAGTAACGAACTGTTTATACCTGGCAGAGTTAAGGCAAAATTAAAAGAAAATTATTATTTGTATAATTAAAGCAAGCGTCTTACTATAAATATGTATTAAATATAAGAAAAAAGTTGATCATGATGAGTTTACAATGAAAGACTATGTTTGTTAAAGGAGTTTGGATTGAAATAGGACTGTTTTCTACCTTCCCGGCCAATTAATTTAAAATATTATAAAATACGTATATATCTCTTTCCCACTCTACAGCTTCTGCGTATCAGGGTGAAATTTTACAGGATTATATTTTATTAATTCACCAAAAAAAAAAGTGAAATTTTTGACATAAATAACTAAAATAATCAAAACAAGTCAAATTTTAGGCTTCCTTAAAAACACCATTCCCCGTTTTTTGAAGCTTATGTTTACGCGAGCGTTGCGCGTGAACGCTTGGGAGGATAACGTTTTCCGACGAACTCAGTCTGGACATTAGTAAAATGAGCATGTGTACCAAATTCCATCTAACTCGGTGAGCTTTTACTCATGTAATCTTCATCTGTAGATTTCGTGACGGTGATTTTGTGAAGGTTATTTTGTGACGGCGATTTTATTAGTTTTTTTTTTGGATTCACCCCGGGCTCCAGAACGTGCCATAAGGAACTTCGTTCCAAAAATCTTTAAAACGCCTTAAACATTCCAAATCTTAAAATTGAATTTTACCTCCATGAAAATATTTTCTCTAATTTATCATCTTAAACAAAGTTTTATGTATGAATTATTAATTATAATTAACCTGATAAATTTCTTCATTAATACATCTTATACCGTTTTCATTAATCCCTTAACTTATTTTTGGTATAAAATATTTGTAATAGTACTAATTTTGTTTTTAATTTTTTAATGAATAATTTAGTTAAAGAAAGAAAAACTGAAAATTAATATAGAAATTAGAGAGAAATTATTCTGTATAAAAGTACTAACCATTTTTTAAATGCTATATGCAAGGCTCTATTTTTAGTTTGATAATTAAGCGTACGGAATTAAAACACTGTTTAATTAACTCAAAGAAATAATCAAAAATTAAACTAAAATTTAAAGAGAAATATAAAAAATATCTCTAAAAGCATACACAAAATGTAGCAATAAAGTTATTACTAAGAAGATATTAGAAGAGTCTTTTTCACTTGCTTATACCTCTGTAAAATCTAATAGTCTTAAACCGTTTAGAAACAAAAATCATCATTCGAAAAGTTTTAATATTTTTTGAAGGTATTAATTAAAGCCGAGTCTTTTACAGCTGGTGCAAGAGATGAGAATAAGAGGGAACGTTGTGGCAAAAATCTAGCCTTGAGAAAAATTTGAAATTCAAAATAAAAATGGGAATAATTCCCTCTAGAGCTCTTTACTTGAAACAAATAACGATGTCAATTATACATTTACTTATATTAGTAAGACAAAAAAATTGAGTTTTTTAGAAGAAGCATTTGTACTGTGTTAAGGCCCCCATACACGAACAAACATTTTGCGCAAACATATTTACCGTGTATGGGGCCGTTTGATGTTTGCGCAAACATGATGTTTGACGTGTATGGCCTAAATTTGCCCGACATCAGGTTTGCGCAAACATGATGTTTGACGTGTATGGCCTAAATTTGCCCGACATCAGGTTTGCGCCAAATGTTTGATCGTGCATAGTGGCCTTAAAATTCTTATATGTAACAATAACCAAGTTGGAAAATTCAAATGAATGAAGGCGCTCAAAGGTCTTTAGGGGAATTTTAATTATAACTTTTTTGTCATGATTCTAAGGAACAATTTTCATTTACGTTATCATATACTGCGAACTACTTAGTTCGCATAGAAAAAGATTTTGATGGCGTAAAAATTTGATTTAATCTTCTAGACGGATTGACACGTTAAATGGCCCTCTGAATCCTTTGGTTAGACCAATTGTATCTGTTATCTGGAGTCGCTACCCAACTTACAAACACTCTGAAAGGGATAAATCAATTATTATTTCTATAACATTTAGACCATTATGATTCGAATTTAATTCTTAAATTTAGTTAATTTAAATACGATAAGACCTAAGTCGTCTTCTCAAAAAATATTTAGTTTAAAATAAATTGATAAATATAAGTTGGCAAGTTTCTGCTTTTAGTACGTATACAAAGAATAGGAAATTCAACAAATCAGATGAGTTTGTTAAGCATCAAATATGGCCCACTAAGCAGTATCAATATGGCGGTCACAAATTTTGAAATTTTTATTATAAATATCTATGAAAACCAAAACCTTTATCGTTCAAACGCTATGAAGCTACTCATAAGTCCTTTTATAAATATGTGAAAAATTCCTAAATAAATGTTATTCTATTTTTTTGGTAAAGATTTTGTGAAAAGTAGCCCGCCGATTGCCCCAGATTCTACCCTCTGCGCTCTTCAATTACTGCTAGAGGTATAATAAATAAACTAAAGGTATGAAAATAATTTTTACAGATTTAAAAAACAAGGGAAAATTTAATCATTTCGACAAAAAAATAGGCAGTAAAAGCATAACATCATTAAATTATTCGCAACAGGACGTGAGGAAGCTATGTGCCATAACAATTGTCAGACTATTTCTTACTAATTTTGCTGTGATGAGTTGCTGTAGATTTCCATAGCTTTATAAATATTCAGCGTGCAAGCAGCGTTCTAATTATTTTCGACTTTAAAGAATAGATTAAAGGTTTAGTCTGTCCATAATTAAGATAGATAGGACTAATTAACTTAATGAATCTATGTTTGTCTGCAGTGTCGTACATTTAATTTGGACTTAGCTGTTTATATTGCTAGCGCTACACGGAAATGAAGATGAGGCAATACGGCCTAATATCAAGGAGAATATTATAAAGGTAAGAAAAAGGGGAATTACGGTGCTGAGAATAAAGCTAAACAAGACTCGGGAATAGAGGGTAGATACGTATAATTACTTAACATCTTCATTACTTATCTAATTACATATCCATTCCTTTTAAGCCCTAATCTTATTGTAGCAGATCCTTTTCCCTTCAGTCACTTAAGTATTTCTTCTTCCTGACTCCCCTGCAATAAGTTTCTTCCATATAGTTGAATTCATTTCACTAATGTATTCATATTTAAAGGGCATGGAAATGATAAATTAAAATGACCAAACACTAAATCAACTGAAGCAAAACCTAATTATCTTAAATTACTTATCATGACACAATTGTTGTATTATGTTTTGTGATACATAAAGATGATTTGGGGTTACCTTTGGCATTATAGATAACAATATTGATTGTATCGTGATAAATATATAATTGAAAATTTTAGAACTAGATAGATGTACTATGAGTTGACAATATAGATTTTAGACAAATTTTTGTATTCCTAAGATTAAGTACTTTTGTGCTAGATGTTCTCATGAGAATTGAAAGTATAAAAAATTTATGACAGAACAAGAGCAGAAATAAAGAATAAAAATTATGATGAATTATTCAATTTTAATTTCCCAGCATTAATACGCTTTATTTAAAAATATTTGTTATCTATTGCTTTTTTATCTTCTTAAATAGTTTAATTATTCAATTTAATGTTTAGGTACTTATTTGAAGTACCCTTATTTAAAAGTATTCACTGGATTAATTCTTCTTCATGACTTTCCTGTAATAATCCTATTGGGGTACTAATTTGAAGTACCCAAAGAGAAGTTGCTTATAATGAACTTTATATTTTTACGAGGGTTATTTTAGTGACATATTATACTATGAGGTAAAATGATAATTATCTTGTAATAGACTATTCATTAATAAGTGTAACTCAGGATAGCGAACATCAGTTACATGTTAAAATTAATCGTTGTTGCTAAATCGACGTTTCGGAATTCTTTCTTTCTTTCTTCAAGATATAATAATACAATAAATAAATAATAACTATAACAAATTAATAAATAAATTATCCTGGAACGTTGGTAAATTCACAACTTCGATTTTTTACTTTAAACTAAACCTAGCTTTCCTAAATCAAGATAATTTATTTTTTATATCATTTATAAATAAAGGCCTCCATAATATAGTGATACAATATTCGAATTTATTCAGTTTTATTGGTGTTTGGTTTGGTTTTGTTGCTGTGACAGTGTCTGGGGTGTGATATTTCTTCAGTTTGGTTAGAATAAAGTAAACAGTGGAAAGGCCCGAGGCGGCAGCCTTGTCGCATTCCTCCATCACTGAGGTCTCTACCTTCGACTCTCCCTCTCAGTTCTACCGAATCACGTCCATGAATAAATTCTGTCAACATTCCCTTCTAGCACGAGCCTTCCTCCGAAAACTATAATACCTCCGAGAGAAAACGGAATAAGTAAGAGAAGATAATAATAAATAAAAAAGAAGAGAATACAGAACTGAATATTTCCTTATTTACGTGACATTACACTACTTGGTTTATAAAAGAAAGCGATTCTTCATATTTTATATTTTGCCGGATTAGTGAAATGAATAAATTAATACGTCCGGTATGAAAGACATCGAAAATACGTTATAATATGAGTTTAAATATGGATGAAGTAAAGGTCTTTGTCAAATCCCCTCTGTCTCAAATACATAATTCTGTTGTCTCTTGGATATAGGCTTTGTGGCACGTTTCCGTCTCAGCACCTTTACTAATGATGCTATTGAATTGTTGAAAGCACTTTGAAATCAGTCTGTTTTGTCATTCTATTAGGTAATGCTGATATTAATGTTTAAATTATTTCAAATTAATTACTCGTAAAGAGATTTGAATATTTACTCAAAATTCTGAAATCAATAAATTAATTTAAATCACTCAAGTAAATCAAAGGATTTTATGAAAATGTAAAATCCTGAAGTATGAAAAGAGTAAAAAATTTATTAAAGTAGGCCGGGGTTTCCGAGCCCCCGGAAATTTTTTTTAGAAAATAGGATACAAATGATAAATTTTAATGCTACTTGAATGTGGATCTACTACATCTTAATAAGCGACGATACTTAAATAATTGATTACAAGTTATTAAAATATACAAGTTGACGCACAAAAGCAAAGAAAACAGTGCTGTGAAAGTATCTATGCAGTGAGACGTGAGACTAACACTAAAAAAAAAAAAAAAAATTAATTTTTCTCCGTAGAACCCAAATATGCTATATCAAAAATATACACTTCAATTTTAAATGTTGAAGTTAGGTGATAGCATGAACACAAACTAACTTTTACATGGTACAGATCCCCCAAGTTCCATTAATTTATCTCAAAGCGTTCAAAAGTTGAGAGGGAAGGGGGAGACTTTTGGACCGCCCTGTATATATAAAAATTGCATAGCACTGTATATACTGCGCTTTTCACCACCAATATTGCGTTTTTTGTGTCAAATTACAATTCCCTCGGCTAGTCCTAAAATTTGCAATAATTCATGCTAATGCCTTGTGGTAGGGCGTTGGAAATAGCCGGGAATATATTCTCAATTTTTATAAATTGCACATTTTGTGTGAGCACGTGCACAGAACCCACTCTTTTAATGACAACCCTTATATACCTAAAATCGATTACCATTAGCTCCGATATTAAATATCAAGTAACCTCTACCTGTCTTATTGTAAAAGGTGCATCATATCTAAAAAAACAAAAACATTATTAATCATTTCCTCTATTATCTTGATCTATGTTACAACTTAATTAACTTTCTAATAAGATAACAATTAGTTTGCATAATAATGACAATTATTGTGTTATTATTTAATTTACGAATATATCAGTAATAAATATTTACTAGAAAATAAATTAATTTAATGTATCATGTATGATTTGTTAATAAATTGATATATTAATTTTATAAATATTCATATAAACCACCTAATAAACAAAATAATTTAACTCTCATAGCTAATTTCCAGTATTTAATTAGTAAGTAATGTGTATAATTTTCAATATTATATTACATAATAAAATATTAATTACCTTTGATAAAAAGTTAATATTTTCTTTCATTTTTGTTTACCTCCATTATTAAAATTATAAATTGCTTTAAGAATAAATAAGAAAAAATTCTATTCCAGCATTGATTTTGCTTCCCACGGAACCCTCACTCTACGAAAGCTGTGTGGTCGTTCTGAAGAAGGAATTTTTTTTGTCTCTAATTTCCAAAATTCCTATTCTGAAATCTGTTTCAGACATAATGGAACATTTTTGTTTTAGTTCCTGTATCTTTCAGTCGGTCTGTCTGTCCGTCTATCTGTTATTTAATTCTTGTGAACACACGTACCTATATTAAAAAATGCTCATCCGATTTCAATAAAATTTTTGGATTCTTGATCAAAATTAGACCATTTTAGACTCTATTTAACGTCCAACCTTGTTATGTGTCTATTTTTATTGGTCTCTTTTCCACATGCGCACTGACATACATTTGTTTACATCTATATATTTCATACTTACTCATTTGATTTTTATGAGATTAGAAGATAGATGTTTTTTCGCAAGTATTCCACAGAAAGCCTGATATTACTTTCAACTACCTTTGCACTTTAAGTATTGCTAAATTAAAACTTTTATGCGAGTAGAAAAACCTAACAATTTTGACAGATTTAAAATAAAAAAGGGAAAACAATTAAATAAATTTGACAATTATAGGTACTAAAATAATGACATTAATAAAGTACGTGATATGATGCAAGTAAGCTACTTGCCTTACTATTTGGCGGACAATTTTAATTTTGACAGAAAAAAAGAGATCCACTATTCACATGAATATTTTTTTATAAGGATATAATTTCTAAAGAAAATATAAAACTACGTTCGTACCTGCATCTGTTAGCAGAAAGGGAGAAAAAAGGGTTTTTTAAAATATTAGTGTTTTTCATTTTAAGATGAGCGTAGAGTAGGGGCGCGGGCGTGAAGAAAGGAAGGCAGATATGTTGGTTCCGTACCTTAAACTGACAGGGCGGGCAGAAATGCCTCGCATCTTCCCTCTGACATATGTCATATAGTCTCCAACCCAAAGTGTTAGCCATTTTTATTTTTAAACAAAAACTAGAATTGCTTACTCCGGCTTTTTTTATTAGTAATTTAAGAATAATAACATAAAAACATTTTCCTCCAGAAGGGAGGAAACATTAACTTTCCACCCTAGTTTATAGAGAGGAAAGGATCCCATTACAGCCTAGTTGTGAAAATCGTGGCGGAAAGTAGAAATCGTGGCGGAAAGTAACAGTAGAGCCAACTTATTATTCTTAAAAAAATCAGTGTTGCCTGTTTCGTAACTAATAGCAGTTTTTTTTTAATCAATGACTCGACAGGTTAAAAGCTTTTTTATTAAATATTACAGAGTTTAAATGACACGTACTTTTGATTGCCGTGATACTTTAATTTTTATCGTCATTTTAAAATGTCGTATGACTTCATAACTGAGTTTAAACAAAACTTATAGAAAAGAGTCCTTGTAGAAAAGAGGTAGGTTACATCCCATCAGGTTATATTATTGTTTTTGATTTCTCGTATTTTAGAGATAAACACAAATAAATTAAATATTATTCAGTTAGTCATTTTGTAGTACATTTTGTGTATTATTAAACATTTGAGTTATAGAGTTATTATTATAATTACATAGTTATTGAAAGTTATCAGGGCCGCCCTTAGGCAGGGGCAACCGCCCCGGGCCCCGCGCTTTTAGGGGCCCGAGGAAAATTTTTTATGTTTTCTTTGATTTCTATAATAACTTTAAGTTATTATAGAAATCAAAGAAAACATAGTTGGAATTGATGAATTGCACATTTAATTTACATTATTTTTTTCTACAATAAGATGTTATAAAACTTTTTTTTTGTTTTGTTTTTAAAAGTCGTTAAACAAATTAAAGGTATAAACATTTGTAAACTTAGTTTTTAATACCTAAATAAATTGATAAATCGAAATCTTAGGTTTGTTTGTGTTGTTTTCCACCCTTCTGGAGGAAAAATCTTGTACGGACCACGGGAGCAAAAAGTCATAGCACCCTCGCTATAATTAACTCCCTCGGCTATGCCTCGGGATTAAACTTCATGGTTCCCTCGGCTGCGCCTCAGGAACCAACTAAATAACTCCCTCGGCTTCGCCTCGAGATTTATACAGTATGGTTCCCTTGGCTTCGCCTCAGGAACCAACAATAGCGCTCAGGGAGTAATGACTTTGTTTCCTCCCTTGGTGCGTAAATAACTATTGTATTTTTTATTTTAAATAACATAATAACTTTAAGCGTAAATTGGATTGAATATTTATGTTTTAAATTTTTTTATTATTGTGATCATAATGAGTAAAGACTTAATTAGTTTATTTCATTATTCTGTTACAGGTAAGCGGATAACTGAAGATAGTGTATGTATATTATGTTTAGTATGTTTTAGTACTCTTAAATATGTATGAATATCTTTGCTTATCAAGACCATAATAGAACAGATAACATATCCACAGCTTAGTATTAAGTATTAGTTATGTTGTCGTTTTAGTTATTGTGTATGTCTTAACTGTGTTTACTAAGTTTGTAACGAATTGTTTGTTTTTTGACACTGAATAAGACCTTATGAAAGCTTAAATATGTTTTATAAAGTAAAAAATAAAAAATGTTAAGAGTCAGGTTTAGTAATTCATTTAACGAAGTATTAGTTTCAATGCTATCATTTCCATGTTACCTCGAAGCAACAGCACAAATTAGAGTGGTTCAGAGAGTTTGCAGAATAATTTATGTCGTAAACGCTTAGGCGATAATATTTACATATAAGGAATATAATGTGATTATCAATCACTTACAAATATATTATTTGTTTTAGTTTAGCTCATGTGATTTAATTTATTTTGATAATGTATATTGATGTTAGGCTTCAATTCAAAGATGATCGTCGATGTTAAAGAAGTTGATAATTGCAGAAGGTTGTTGTTTTGTTCCAACTTGAAACCAATTTATAAGTTTAAATGAATTATAAATTAAAAAATTATCCTTTGGTAAATCTAATATATAATAAATTTAATTATTTATTATTATTATTATTATTTTTTTTTATCGCCCTCCACTTGTAAACATTCCTGTCCTGAGCGGGAGATAATGTTCCATATTACTTCCCTGCGGCGGGTAATACTGTATGGTTTATCCATTACACTCCCGCTAATTTAGTTCGAGAAGCGGCCACTTCCTAGCCAGGCCGCGGCGTGCAGAAAGCGCTCGTAGTACTCAGCGTCAGCTGTTCAATTTGTAAACAATCAATATTTTTATAACTGCAGTTTGTTTTGGTTATGATTTAACCTTAATATGCGTTTATTGTTTTTGAAGATTACGGCAAAAAAGTTTTTTGAAGTTAGTTTAAATGTGGTGGGCGATAAAATAGTGTACGCATCACGAGCAGTAAGCGCTATGACAGGTCTCGGGCGTTAAACGCACTCGTGCTTTCAAACTTCGCCCTCGGTCTGTAATAACGCCCTTACTGCTCTAGTTGCGTAAATAGCTATTACAATACTAAGCGATCTGCTCTTTGTATTATGTATTTATCCGTAGATTATCAATTTTATAAGTAAAAACTTTCGTTACGTCGTAATTAGATGTACCTATGCGGTACTTTTTTAATTTAGCACCCCCCTATATCACAACAAAAACACAAGCTTTAGAGACTTTTTTTAGGGCTGTCAATTCTTTAGAACCAAGGGGTTTGCTAAAGTAACAAATTGCCACTTATGCTATATTTTGAATGTGTATCGACCAGATTGAGTTTGAATTTAGCTTGTTATCCGAGATGGATTTTCTATTAATATTAAGATGTATGCTTTTTCCTCGAGGCGTCTATTTAGGTAACTTTCTAGTTTTCTCCTTGGTTCCCTTGAGACAAGTCTGGGAAACGAGAGAATTCCCTGTGGCGATGTTGAAATATTGCTTAGGGCTTAGAGCTTAGCTTCCCCAACAGCTACTAAGCCTGACATTTTCAAACTAAGACATTTGAAATTGCATTCTTCCTTCGGAATACAATTCTCGGGGCAATTTGCCTTTAAAATTTGCGTCATTCTCAGCCCATTTGGATTTTGACATTAGGCAAAGGGAACTAATATAAACTTAAAGCATAGCTTTTTGGTTAAGCTTGTCATTTATCATTACAGACGTATGATTCTCATTTATAATATATTATTCAGAAGAATAGTACGGCATCTACTTCAACTTATCTACTTACTTGTAATTATATCTTATCTAAATGCATTAATGTTATGGCTCTACGGCTTCAAGTGTAAAATTAATTATATTTTTTTAATGATATTCCTTTTTTATTATTGAATTTATTCACTTAAGATATGCAATTGTAATCTTGTCAAAGCTAGTAAATCACTGCTAGAAAATAGTAGATGGACTATCTTCTTTACAGTTATTCTCTCCCCCAAAAGTTTCCATCCTTGCCTCCTACATCT
This sequence comes from Gerris buenoi, assembly GCA_001010745.2. Taxonomy (NCBI): domain Eukaryota; kingdom Metazoa; phylum Arthropoda; class Insecta; order Hemiptera; family Gerridae; genus Gerris; species Gerris buenoi. Next base: position 31,955 of record KZ651941.1, read on the forward strand.
TCAAACAGTTTCCAAGAAAAGCAGTTATATATACATATATATATANACATACACGCGAGAAAGCAATCCAATATCCATACAAAATTCAATCACACGCTCAGCACTCGAATGACGCAAACCATACAAAAGATCCAAATTGATCACTTCCATACCGATTAACCTGGTAAATTGGAGACAGCGGGAAAACGGAGAAAGCCGGCACGATATAAGTATTAGTCTTGAAAGTAAATAAGTTTACTTAAATTGCGTAAATAAGTTATAACAAATTAAGTTATAACAAATAACGTTAACTTAAATAAAAGTTAATGGTTTATGAAGAGCACGTGTAGTGACGAGAACTAGTGAGGTGACGAGAACGAACAGAACAAGTCAAGTATCAGAGCGCAACTGGTGGAATATTTCGCGATTATAAAAGTTTAAATAAAATTAAAGTTCAGCGCAACTGGCGGGAGAAAAACGTATCAATAGACAACATATATATATATATATATATATATAATGCTATACCTAGACTGCTCAGCAATTTTCGTAGATAAAGCCCAGGCTTTTGATAGAGTATGGCATGTCGGCTTACTTTGGAATTACACTTTCGTTCACCTTCTCCGTCTTTCTAAAATCCCTCCAGTAAACCTTTTTTTTCCAAGTCTATCGACCACTTCTATCTGCCCGGTAAGAGTAATGTCATATCTGATTTCCGACGTTCCCCAGGATCATTTAAAAGTTCTTGCTTTTTTTGCCGACGATAAATGCATCCTATCCTCACATAAGTCGCCTCGTAAAGCCTCCCATCATGTCCAACAACATATTTTTCTCCTAGGAGCCTGGTTTAAGAAATAGAAAATCAAAGTGATACAAAATGAAAGTTTCTACGTGAGCTTTACTCTTAGGCACGGTATGTGTGAACCAGTTACCCTAAACCAAGTCCTTATTCCTCACTCCAATTCTATCTGACACTGGAGCAATACTTGGATCGTCTTCTAACATGGGCACATCATAACATTTACGACAAAACAAGTAATTCACTCTAAAAATTCCTACTTCGACTCTTGCACAACACATCTAAACTTATCATGCATAAAAATATACATACTTATTTATAACACAATAATTATGTCCACATGAACATATGACATAGAACTTTTTTAAGAATCTCTAGAAGACTTTTAATTGTCGCATTCAATCTTTCCTATCCAAGATCCTACGAAAAATTGCGTGGAGAGTTTCAGCTACTTCACAAATCATACATTTGTACATTGCACCGCCAAAGCAAGTATGGTGTGGTCACCATACTCGTATATTAATATTTATTTATTAGTGATGATCCTCACTAGAGAAAATTCACTCTAAAGCAAGTAAATTTCCAAACACTATATTTGTGTAGGTTTACGGGAATTCAATCATTGCATCAGAAATTAATGAATCCAGAGTGTTTATTTATATTTAATTAGTATTTGTAAGTATGTTTTGATGTATCTAAATCAGCCCAGTAATCAGAGAAGCTGACACTGCGGTTTTAATAGGGCCATCAATGTCTCATCAGTTTCTGCACGCACGCTTTGTAATAATGTCGAAATCTACCTGATGAGTCGGTAGCGACGAAACGATGCAGGACATGGCGTTTTGCCGAGCCAACATTTTGTGACGTTTGTCTGGTGTTGGAACAGTTCCTATGTGTCACGCTTGCGTGGCACATCCCTTGGTGCCTCTCACATATGGTTTAGCCTATTGCAGTGTGCAAACACGGTATTACATTGCTAATGTGTTTTGCTAGCCAAGCAAGAATGGCGGTATGAGAGCACGCTCGTCTCTGATAAGTCCTATATATGATTTTCTTGATATGGTATAGGTCCAGAGTTGGGTGGGCATCGTCGGGCCCCTGATGAGTCGGTAGCGACGAAACGATGCAGGACATGGCGTTTTGCCGAGCCAACATCTTTGTGACGTTTGTCTGGTGTTGGAACAGTTCCTATGTGTCACGCTAGCGTGGCACATCCCTTGGTGTCTCTCACATATGGTTTAGCCTATTGCAGTGTGCAAACACGGTATTACATTGCTAATGTGTTTTGCTAGCCAAGCAAGAATGGCGGTATGAGAGCACGCTCGTCTCTGATAAGTCCTATATATGATTTTCTTGATATGGTATAGGTCCAGAGTTGGGTGGGCATCGTCGGGCCCCTGATGAGTCGGTAGCGACGAAACGATGCAGGACATGGCGTTTTGCCGAGCCAACATCTTTGTGACGTTTGTCTGGTGTTGGAACAGTTCCTATGTGTCACGCTTGCGTGTCACATCCCTTGGTGTCTCTCACTAACACTAATTGTATACCTTATTGCAGTGTTGCATAATCACGGTATTACATTGTTGATGTGTTTTTTTTTTTCATATTTCCTTGAACACTTTAAATTAATTTTATTTCTTAAAAGAAATTGAGATGTTATAACCATGGAACAGAATACCATGATTTGAGCTTTTTTCATACATGGAAATTTTTCGATTTCCATTGTAAGGATGCTTTTTTCCATTTATAATAATGCTAATTAAAATGATTGCAATATTTTTGTATAAATTTATATTTCTTTTAAGTGCCTTAAAAATAGATTTTAAGTAAGCTAGTAGGAACTTAAATTAGTATATTATATATATTTTTTAACGTATTATAACATTTTTAGTTCCAATTGGTTAAAATGTCAAGGCATTTACCATGAATTCGAAGAGATGTTCAGTTTCATAATTCACAATGTGACGTAAGAAAAACTAAAATAATACTAATTAATATTAATTTACCTTAAGAGTGACTTAATGCCTTTAACCGCTAGAGTTTTAATAAAATTTAAACCTCTGCCTCAAATTCTTCAATGATTTTTTTTTATTTATACTTTTTAAATCTTGAAGACATCCATTATTGGTTGAAACCTGGCTCTTTACTGCATCTTACTTTTGTTGGAAGGAAATCTTTCTTTATTTCTACTAAATCCTAATTCAGTTTGGCTTCCAGTTACAAATTATAATTAATTAGACAAACGGTTATATTGAAAACTTTGCAGGGAAGAGGGGGTTTGTAATAATTTTCTTTCAAATTGTTCTAAACCTTTGTATTTTTTTAGTATAACATTTAAAAATAAAAATTGCCATTACTTGCTTTTAATATAAACTCATTTTGGATTAAAGACAAACGTCTCTTCATTAGAGGTGTAAAGTTATTATGATTGTTAAAAGTAGATAATATTTTGTATAATTATGTAAATTTTCTTTATTTCGAATAAGACTTCTCTCCGTTTTATACCACTACAGGTCATCTTCAAAGCCGGTGAGACCATATTTATTTCCGTGCCGTGTTTCTAAGACTAAAGATGTACTCTAGATGTTTAAAGGTGGGACTTTACACAGATCTTTTTAAGGCCTTATTATTGGAACTATTAACTTTACGATAAAGTTTTGTTATACTATAAGTTACTTTAGATGGAGAGAAGTGTTTTTATGTTTTGAATTACGAGATTTCACTCCTTACAACTTTTAAAATAATCAAAAACTCTAAAAAGGGACAAAGCCCAAAAAAGGGGCCAAGTTCCAAACCCTTGTATCAAAATAGTGATATCTATATTGTGGCAAAATCTGCTCTTTCTTTAGTCCATTATCTCACTTAACTCCTACTTTCATGAGCAAGACTTCTCGTTTATTTTGATTGCTTATCCCTTGGCTAGTATCTGAATGAGGTGCAATGTTGATATCACTTCATTGACAGGTTCAGACTTTTTTGAGAGGGATCTAGAATTTTTTATTTCTGATTTTCTTCCATTCCCCGCACGAAACTCTTAAGGCCGATACACGGTCAAACATTTTGCGCAAACATCATGTTTGTGCAAACATTTTGAACATGTATGGGGCTGCTTGATGTTTGCGCAAACATGATTTTTTAACTAAATTCCCCCGACATCAGGTTTGCGCAAACATTTTGCGCAAACTTTTGCACAAAATGTTTGATCGTGTATGGGGGCCTTTATGTGACTCTACATGATACTGATGTTTTATGCCTTATTCAGAAACTGTTAAATTGCAAAAACAATAAAAAAGAGCCATGTTGCTCATGAAATTAGGAGTGAATTGGGGTTATGGACAAAAAAAGGACTTGGGCTACAATGTAGATATCACTATTTTGAAGATTGCCTTTTTTAGGAAGGGGCCTAGAACTTGGCCTTTTTTCACGGTTGGGTTTTTTTTGGGATATCATTCCTTTTTGCTTTGCTTCAGCATTGGGCATCGACTTAGTCTTTTACGAGCCTCTGGGGGGAGCATGGAAACTGTGATTTCCTCGTATACACATTAAACTGACCATAAATTACTCTGGTATAGAGTTTTCTGTTTAATATTATTATTATTATACATATGGCTATAAACGTACTTGTACCACATTAAAAAAACCAGTTAATTCGAAAAAAAAAAAAAAATGGGGAGGTAAAAATTATTTTTTCTGTTTATCCCGGCAATTCCATGACTATAGCTAAACGTGTGCCAAATGTCAAGTTTCTAGCTATTCTGAAAGCCACTTATGATTTTGATTATGAGTGAAGTCTGTAACAAACATGCAAACTTTGAAACTCTCCCCTTTTGCAAAGGCTTAATATTAAGGGCTCAATGTTTTACAGTGTCCTAAGCTACTTAAGCTTAATCTAAAATTCAAATTTCAAAAGCCTCTCGTAGGAGAAAGGAGTGGTATGAGGGTGAGAAAAACTGGGTGAATTGCTTCATGTAAAGATACACGTGCTTACTAGAACTATGCCTTGTGCTCTGCCCTGCGCTTAGATATTTTGAGAAATTATTAAGTTTATTTATCTCCGGTAGGAAGAAAAAGTTATGATTTTGGATTACTTTTGAGGGACTAAAGCAAATCTTTTCTTCCCTGAACTCAAAAAGTAGGGAGAAAAAGTAAAGATTGCAACTTAATTATTTTATAAATAGTAGAAAATGAATGGTTAAGGTAATGAAGTTGTTGAAATCAGGTTAGCGTCACTGCTTTTACGTCTATGTTTATCTATGCTTATAACCTGCATCTAAATAACATTCTATTTGAGTTTAATTCCAATTCTTATTTGCATTTAATATTGAATCTCTTATATCTGGTATTAAAAGGGCTAATAATTATTGTTATTTATTAAAATAATAAATAAAAACTGTGCAATGGACGAAAATGTGAATTTACTCTCTACTGGAGATAAAATATTGTATTATTATTCCACCATTATTCTCTTCGCGGTAATTAGCTAATTAGCTTTACTCCCTCGGCTTTGCCTCGGGAATTAAAAAGTATAATTCCATCGGCTTCACCTCGTAATTTAGGGACCATGGTTCCTTCGGCTTCGCCTCAAAAACCAACTTTTTCGCTCAGGGAATAATGGCTTACTTTACTCCCTAGGTGCATAAATAACTATTATTTATTTTTTTTCACTCTCAACCTAGTTAAATATATTTGAGTAATATGATAGTACTTTCCCTTTATGCAGTTGATGCTATGAATGGTAACGGTTATTGCACTTGTTTCTTTCCGTAGATGTTTTTCTCTTGTATGAGCTCGTTCAAACTTCACGTATGCTCGAAAACTTGTTCAAGTAACCTGATAAAGATCCAAATGCTCCTTCTACCCTGGTGGTTTCTTCGTATTATATGACCGGGACTTTCTTACTTGTAGAAAGGGCTTTAATTATCCAAAGTTTTTAGCATTGTTTCAACCCTTCCCCTAACTATCCCTTCGTTGAATTTCGTGTATATTTGTTAGAGGTTTAGTTCCGTGAGACGAGAAGGGGAGTATTTGAAGTACTTGCAAGTACTAACAGGGTACCGTTTAAAACGGCGCTGGATGTTATTACATCGACTATCGTAAAGGAGAAAGTTTTCCAGTCTTGAGATTCTAGAGGTGCTTAACGTTCCATATTATTGCAGTTTGGTCCGGATCTTATTCGACATCCACGGCTTACTACTTTAAATCTGAACCACAGATTAAACTATATACTGTTGGTTTGAGAAAAAAGATCTCACTTAAGAGAAAGAATATAATTTCTTCTAAGACATCTATATCTTTTATCACTTTTAACTTTATATAATTAAGCCATACTTTAGAAATTCGTCCTTTCTATAAACAATTCCCTCTTAAACTGAAGAATAATAATGAAAACCACGAATAATAATATTTATTTTATTCAATGCTTTCTTCTATAGTTTAAATTCTTTAATATTAGAAGACTGACCTCTACTTTCTGGGATAATCTTTAATTAATCTTTATGTATAATTTAAACCACGTGAAAAGTTGTAAAATAGTTCATGAAATATAGTTTCGACTGAGTTAGCGTTGTCTTATTTTAGTGATACCTTCTGCTTATTGTATGCATTGACATGCACAATACTAAAGAAGGGGAGAACATGGTGAAGGGTTTTGTATAATTCAAATGATTGGTTTGTATTTTTACTACGTTTTTATTAGCTTGCTTTCTTGTTTGTTTGTTTGTCCAGTACAAATTTTGCAATCGATTTCTAACTAACTTCCTGAGGAGCTAGACATTAGAAACTTTTAGAATAGCTTAGAACAAGATGACAATACATTATTTTAATACTTTTATTCATCTTTCAGCAAAATTTAATTCGATTTCAGCAAATTGTGGTGTATGGAAAGTTAGTTCGGGAAAAATCCGTAAGTTATTTTATTTGTTTTGGCATATCCCATATTTACAATCTTCATTTTGACAGGTTTCAAAATTATGATGTAAGGCAGAATATTTTAAAACGTAGTATATAAAGAGTTCTTTTTATTTTGCAATTATTTAAAAATATGATTATCATATTTTCTCCATATTCATTCTTAAAAAAACAAGTGGGTAAGCTCGTATAAGTTGTATAATACATCTAAGAATATTCGTAAAAAAAAAAAAAAAAAGTTTCCTTCTAAAATGTCATTGGCCCCATGTGTAGAAAAAACATTCCTNGCAACATTCATATTTATAAACAAGAGTTTAATGCCGCCATAGTCAGATAACTTCTCCAAGAAACATAATTTCAATTAATAAAATATTTTTATAAATGTTTTTAATATTTATTATTAAATTCATAAAAAAAAAAAAAAAAAAAAAAAAAAAAAAAAAAAAAATTGCAGAAATAAAATCGAACATACTTGGCCGCAATGTAGATATCAGTACTTTAATAGGCTGACTTTTTTAAGAGGGGGTCTCAAACTTTTTCTTTTCTTCTGAGTTCTCTCCTTTCCATTACCCACGAACCTCTAAAGTGTCTATTCATGATACTGATGTTTTATGCCACATTCAGTAACATAAGTGTTTAGTTTATGCCTCAACAGAAGAACAAGTGCCTCATTATCGAATCAGATTTGCTATGTAAAATTTCTGTCCAGATTTATTTTCCTATTTAGCCGATCCCCATAAATATAACATTCAAACGATGTTGATGCCCAAATGTGGGATAGCTGGAGAACCTAATATGTATGCATTGGCTATCTTTATATTAGGTTACCACATTAGCTTGAAGAAATGGATTTTATGATTCACTCTAGAAACTTGAGTAAAATCAATCTTTAAAACGTATAAATGATGAATACATACCAAGAGGCAATAAGAATTTAATTAAATAAGAATTAATACATATAAATCAGCTATTTTTTTTATATTATTTGCTTCTAACTTAAAGCTATTTTCACTGACTTCCACTTTAAAGCTAGTATTTCATTCTGTTATAAATTTAAAATAAAATGTAATAGTACTACTTTATCGTATATCGATTTTAAATTGATTTGTTTTTACTACATAATTTATTTTTGTAACTTAAATTATTCATGAAAACTTAATTATATCAAATTTTTCGTGTTTTGAAACATCCATTTTCCTATCCAATTATTAGCTACCTTAATTCGAACTATTGTCAAAGTTAATAAATCTGTTACTTTCGAAATAGAAAGCATTTGTCATTAAATGTCATTGGTTAAAGGTTTAGAGAAAAGAAATATTTTTCGTCTCTGCACGTCAGAAAAACTTGACATGAAATATAACATGAAAACCATTAAAATATGTTCATTTTAAGTGAAAAAGAGACATTAGGGAATGAAGTATTGCAGTAAGGGCACAAATCAGAGAATAATATTTCTCCGTTCTTTATATGTTTGATGCCTAATCAAATTCTTATATTAAATTATACCTACATGTGCCTTTTAAGAAATGTTTATGTTCTTATTATATAGAATAATTTTTATAACTGGTAAGGCTTTGATAATTATTTCGAAATCTTTGATTTTAATTAGGCTATTCGTAAAAAAGTGTTAAATAGTGTACTTATTTTGGTGAAATGGAAAGTGATTTTATATTCCTCTTATCTTATACTATGCATTATTATAATTTATAGTTCGCTTCCATTATACTCGTATTATATTGTTTTATCTTTGCTTCCTAGCTAGTAAGCCCGGTAGAAGGCAGCGGAAGCTATGTGATCCTTCAAAAGAACAAACTTTTTTTTTGTCTCTGATTTTGAAAAAATAAAAGACAAAAATCCGCTTCAGACATCTATTTTGATTCCGCATCTGTCTGCCAGTCCATCACTCATTTTTTTCAACAAATATAATCTTTAAAAATACCCATCTGATTTTTATAATATTTGGACTGTAGGTAACAATTATTAGCCTTTTGTTAGTCTCTTATAATTTTGAACCTTCTGCCCCATTTTTTTTTCTTCCCCATGCGCACAAATATACATTTATTTACACCTATAACTTCTAAAATACTCATCTGATTTTTATGAAAATTTTATCGTTTGTCAAAAGTAGCCCGCAGATAGCCCAATACTAATTTCTATCGTCTGCATTGTCTTCAAATTCTGCTAAATTGATACTTTAAGTAAAGTAAGTAAGTTATTAAAACAATTTTGACATATTTAAAAACCGGGGGTAAAATTAAATAAATTTTAAAACAATTGTTTTCTTAAATCATTAAAGTGGACCAGGTACCACACTAATTAGCAGACTTTTAATTAATTTTTTAATTAACAGTATTGTATGATCGTTTTTAGGGTTTCGAGGTCATCCAGTTTGCTTTCGGCAGTTAGCCTATCTCTGTCCGTCGCATCTGGGATCATAACTCCTGATCTATTAAAGCTAGAGATTTGAAATTTGGTATAACAGTTTAAATTTTTGGCCCTAATACAGGTAATATGTTGCTAACTTCACGACTCGAAATGTCTTCGATTAACTTGCAATTGCGAACTGATTGTTTTTTTTTTGTAATTTTTGAGTGGGGTATCATTTGAGAGGTATTGAAAAGTACATAACAAATATAAATCGCGTTTCCAAAATGGTGATTAGTAATTGAATCATGCCATTTTAAGACCCTATTAAATATTTAATGTATTAGATATTTTAAGTAAATAAATGCTATTTAGAATATCGAACGACATGTATATAAAAAGTTAAATTGGTTACAAGTTCTAATTTTAGCGAGTTTGTAAGGGATTGTGAAGTTTGAACTTGTTGAAGGTTCCAGTTGAAAGAGAAGACAGGTCTCTTCTCTCCTCTTGCCACATTACAAGTCTGAAGGGCCTCGATTTGACAAGTTTTACAGACCCTATCAGTCCCCTTGCGAAGGACGGCCCGTATTAAAATGCAATGGCCCCCAATTCGTGCCACCCTAGTCAACTTTGGACTTGGGTGTTTTTTCTTAGACACTTTGCTTCTGGCCCTGGAACTACTTTGCATTTATTTCAATACGAAATTTACACTCCCTTCGGCCCCTCTCCCTTTTTACGTCAAGACTCTTTTTTCTTATCCAAAAAAGGGGAAAAACGAAAAAAGGCCTCTTTTCGATTTCATCGAACTGATCTTATTAACTCTCTTCTCTTATTCCGTTCTAAATGCTTTTGAAAATCAATTATTTCCATCTTCATGAAATAATCAATGAAATATTAAATTAAAAATAATTAAAACAAACTACCATCTAACTGCAACGCTAACGGAATTGGATATTTTCACTTTTCCTCACTACCTACGGTAGGAAAAGTATTGTTTTATATATATGAATTTACCATAACTTTATCTTTCGCCCAGGCGAGATGCGAACCCCCGACCTCCTGGTGCTATCTATTGCCCAAATTACATTGACTTACCATAACTTTAATTAAATGTATTTCATATTTCCACAATTTGCTGATTCGAAATAAACAAAAGGATCTCTGTATGTTGTATGAGATACAAATTGAGTAAAATTATGAAAAATTAGTAAATCATAATTTTTAAAACAAATAATTTTTTTTAAGTATGTATATTCTTCCATATTTAGTGCTAAGGGTGGCTTTGAACGTTAAATGTTTATTTTTGGCAAGTATAAAATAAACATATAAGAAATATAATATGATACATTTATAAATTATAATCAGTTTTGTATATGGAAGATACCAGAGTTAAAATGTAAATTATTTAATACGATAAATCATATTTAGTGCTGATGAATGTATTTTCAAATTTTAAAAGAATTAAATAATAAAATATTATTTAACATAGAAAGAACAATATGACAAATGATCTTGTTCATATGTGGACCTAATATGTATTAGGTATTCGTTCTTAAAACCTAATTATACCTGGTAGAGAAATCTTGAACTATAATTGTTTTTACTAATTTTTTTAAAAAATTAGTAAAATTATAAATAGAAGGAAAAATAAAAATGAACTCCGTAACAAGCTTCACCTTAAAATAAAAATATGTGAGCTTCTTAAGTAAGTAGCGTTATTAATAAATTATATTAAAATAAAGAATTGAGATTAGGTATATTTCTAGTAGTGGGATTAGATGTTTATGTGAATTTCACAAGACAATGTAGATGTAAGAGCCGATAAATAAAATTGTGCGACTAATCCTCGACAAAAAAAGTGTCAAACTCTCTCGCATTAGAAGTTAAACTTAAGTTCTAGAAAAGAAACAGAATAAACATATGAAATATATGTATATTAACTAGCACAATAACCCTTATTTAAGTAATGCATATTATATAAATAATTTATTAAATTCGCAACATTCATATTTATAAACAAGAGTTTAATGCCGCCATAGTCAGATAACTTCTCCAAGAAACATAATTTCAATTAATAAAATATTTTTATAAAATGTTCGCGGATAATGATGAATAATATATTATAAGGTATTATTATAATATATTAATATAATAATATACTTTTAATATAAGGGTGACAGTATAATATACTGTTTAAATTAATTGTTATAATAATTCCCTCATATAACAATTCTATGTACAGAATATAATATCAACTACTCTCGTGGTGTAGTGGTAGCGCTTCCAGGGGTCGTGGGTTCCAGACTCGACCAGAGTGAAGATTTTTTACAGGTAATTCAACTGCCGGCCTAAGTCGGCAGTCGATTAAAATATCTATCACGGGCTAGTCTTCAAATAAAACCTTGCAATTTCGTAAATTTCACATAAAAAATGTTCCACTTGGACGAATCCCGAAACGCGAACTTCGTTTCCCGATGTTATTTTCAAACAAGCAAATTTACTCTACTGCGGCTTAAGAAGTTTCGATAGAAAATAATTTAAAAAAAATTGTTATTAACATGTGCCGGATTGGAAGGATTTTTTTTTTTTTTTTAATTTTTTAACTATGTATTTATTAATGAAGCTATACATGAACACTCTACGTAATTTGTATATTACAATTACTCCATTTTCTAATCAACTAAATTTTCTTTAATTTTCTCCCTCTAGTTACTGTTTTGGGTTTTAAGCACTTTCAATAATTAATAAAATGTTAATGATATTACTATATGCAATTTCACGTTGCGATTTCTGAATAAGCTCAATCACTGCCGAATTGGGAATTCTGCGAACATTATAAATAACCATAGCCTTATATTCTGGTGCTTCCAATGACCGTATATTTAATTTATTCCCTTCGCTTTGATTTAAGCGACATGTATACTTGGTTGAATAACAATACGATATTAAGAGTGGGGAATTTGAAATGGCATACCGTCATCAATTTACGTGGGCGGACGAGAAATACTCAATAGCGGTCTATCTCAGTTTATTTTGTTATTTAATGATTAGGTGAGGGCACTTAGTAAATTATATAAAATTAAAAAAACTAAATTTGTTTATTAATTTAGAACTGGTGATTAAGACGCGAAAGTTTGGCAGAGACGAATAATAATTTGTACAAAGGACGATGCGTGTTTAATTTTATAAAGCAAAAAAACGCATTTTTTTTAACACTTATTAGGGTTTATAGGGTCTGAAAACTACATTCTTCTACTTCAAATTTCATATCTATAGCTTAACAAACTATGGGATGAAAACTATGCAATGACGGTTTGAATTAGGGTCCTAAAAAATATCGTTGTCCGAGTAATGGTTGTCTGGTATTATATTTTTGATAAAATAAATAACTGATAGAGAAATGATGATAGAGTGGGGGATTCTTTGTAGGTAAGTGGGAGGGGTCTCTGAGTGTTATAAGAAACATAGATGTGTTGACTACAATGTTGCCTGAAATCGAAAATAAAATGCCAAATTACACTTTTTTGCCAAAAAAAAAGTACCGATATACATATGTTTATATATTACAATAGCTGAGTTATAAGTGTTCAAAAAAATGTGTTTTTTTGTGGCCCACCCTGTATAAACAAATGCTGACGATTTTATACGTATTATTGCAAAAATAATTCCTCATTTCTCATATAAGGTCTTATTGAAAATGTAGTCTATTGTGGAATATTTTCATGTTTATTATGTAAGACTCGATAAAGGGTCAATCCATACGAAGTGGTCCAAAAATAAAATAGTTGGTTGCTCGACCATTTTGGAAATATCCATTACCATTTTATAAATATTTATATTTTCCCTGTTTTTTCCCTCATATTTAAGGTTTTCAAAACGATGCTTAAAAAAATTTTATCTTAAACCGTTTAGGTATGGCGGCCATTTTTGCTTTCCTTCGCACGCTAATTTGTGTGTTTGTGGGCATTTACGTCAACGCTCATATCTCCTAAACTATTTGTCCTAGAAGGCTGAAACAAAAACCAAATTAAAGGTAATTGCCCAGTGTTTAAATTAGGTTATGTCCATATTTCACCTAGTAATTTTCCTTCCAAGAGAAAACTTCACCTGAAGTTAGATATAAAAATCAAGAAAATTTCGCTTTTCGGAAATTTTTTTCTGAAGGAAGGAGTTATATATACAGCTTGATATTTTTTATGTGAATAGGCATATATCAGTAGCATTACCCAAAAAAATATCAATGATAAAACTTGAATACTTTTATTTATATAAATTTTTGAAAATTGAAATTTTTGAAAATTTGCCATTTTTGGGCCTCTATATCTCCGATGGGGCTGAATCGAAAATTCTGAAATTTGCACAACTTACAGGGCTCTTGTATTAGGTCAACCGAAATAAAAAATCATTTTGTATATTTGGGTAGCAAAAAAGTTATGCAAGCTCAAAAATGCAGAAAAAAGTTACGTGATAAAGTCGTTTTTGCACGCTTTATGGCTGATCGACATTTATTTTTTTGATGTAAATTTGTTTTATTTCCATTATTCAATTGGTTTGACATAGCCTGGATTCGTTAAATTCAAAAATATCTTTTTTAAAAAATTTTATAGCCCTGCTATTAAAAATACAAACATTGCAGTGTGCCTCTAAGACTCAGTCTGTTACTTTTGAATAGGGCAGTTGTTATCATTGGGGTTAATTTTTAATTAATTTGTGTAAAGGGGATAACACTCATAAATCTGTTGTATTTTCATATAGTATAAAAATTAGTTTACAGCACTACCTAGTTATTTTAATTAACTGCAACTGACTGAGACTTAAAAACGTTTTCCATTGTTTTGCCATCTTCACCATCTGTTGATCCAAACTTTGGACTTCAGTTAGCATTGCTATTAATAATCACTTTGATAAAAATTGTAAAATAGGCCTGCAGTTGCAAGAGATAAGAATTAACATATTTTTAATAAATGTTATTACGATAAGAATGTGATTATTACACATCTGCAATGTTTTTTTCAAATTGGTATTTAATAGCAGGAATATAAAATTTTTAAAAAAAGATATTTTTGAATTTAACGAATCCAGGCTATGTCAAACCAATTGAATAATGGAAATAAAACAAATTTACATCAAACAAATAAATGTCGATCAGCCATAAAGCGTGCAAAAACGGCTTTATCACGTAACTTTTGTCTGCATTTTTGAGCTTGCATAACCTTTTTGCTACCCAAATATACAAAATGATTTTTTATTTCGGTTGACCTAATACAAGAGCCCTGTAAGTTGTGCAAATTTCAGAATTTTCGATTCAGCCCCATCGGAGATATAGAGGCCCAAAAATGGCAAATTTTCAAAAATTTCAATTTTCAAAAATTTATATAAATAAAAGTATTCAAGTTTTATCATTGATATTTTTTTGGGTAATGCTACTGATATATGCCTATTCACATAAAAAATATCAAGCTGTATATATAACTCCTTCCTTCAGAAAAAAATTTCCGAAAAGCGAAATTTTCTTGATTTTTATATCTAACTTCAGGTGAAGTTTTCTCTTGGAAGGAAAATTACTAGGTGAAATATGGACATAACCTAATTTAAACACTGGGCAATTACCTTTAATTTGGTTTTTGTTTCAGCCTTCTAGGACAAATAGTTTAGGAGATATGAGCGTTGACGTAAATGCCCACAAACACACAAATTAGCGTGCGAAGGAAAGCAAAAATGGCCGCCATACCTAAACGGTTTAAGATAAAAATTTTTGAAGCATCGTTTTGAACACCTTAAATATGAGGGAAAAAACAGAGAAAATATAAATTTTTTCCAAAATGGTCGAGCAACCACCTCTGGACCGGTCCATATGGATTGACCCTAAAGAACAATCTTAAATATAGAACAAAGACCACAACGGTATAACTGTATTTGATATGATTTGATTATTCAAAGAATTCGTGCATTTAAGATTAAAATATCATTAGACAATTGAGTAGGTGTTTTTAGTAGGCCTTTGTCCCGCACAACATAAGCCCCACGTGCTTATTTTGCACGTGTCTTTCGAAATTTTCTCCTTCCAAAAATTATAATAATAATAGCATTGGGAATTAGCGCGTTGGAGCCGTGTGGTTACAGTACTCGGAATATGCTGGTAACCGAGGTCTAAGCTCTGACATGTTGGTGAGTTCGAATCCCAAAGAAAGGGGATACATATTTCATGCTTACATGCTTCATTCTTGCTACATTCTTCAGAATGATCACAATCCTACCGATACCTTCGGTAAGCTCGGAAGCGATAAACAAATAATCGAATTATATAGCGGTATGATCATTTATGTAATGTGTGATTAGATTTCTATTAGAAGCCCTTTGTTTGTTCAGGACTCTATGAGGTAGAAAGTAGTTCTTCAAATTTTCATTCCTACCTCATAGTGTCCTGAACAAACAAAGGGCTTCTAATAGAAATCTAATCACACATTACATAAATGATCAGATCATACATCATACCGCTATATAATTCGATTATTTGTTTATCGCTTCTGAGCTTACCGAAGGTATTGGTAGGATTGTGATCATTCTGAAGAATGAAGCATGAAATATGTCTCCCCTTTCTTTGGGATTCGAACTCACCAAAATGTCGGTGCTTGGACCTCAATTGCCGGCATATTCCGAGTACGGTAACCTCACGGCTCCAACGCGCTAGTTCTCAATGTGATTATTATTATAATTTTTGGAAGGGGAAAATCTCGAAAGACACGTGCAAAATGAGCACGTGAGGGCTTATGTTGTGCGGGACAAAGACATACTAAAAACAATTTATAAATGTTTACAGTTAGATAAAAAACATTTTTTTTTTCAAACCGAATTAATTTTGTTTTAAATTCAACAATAGTTTATTCTAACCGTTTATTACTTTATGTACATATATTATTATACTATGCATTAATTATTAAGTTTAGCAATAAATTTTATGTATTCGAGGAAATTCTCTGAAGTTACTCATGCATAAAATATGCATATTGTATTTTTAAAATGAGTTTTATATTTAATATCCTTTAGATTGAAGAAAGTGTTTATTTTTTATTTTTTTGTAATTTTACCACAGAAAAGAGATATATAAAAAATAAAATAAACATAAAGAGGAAATCTGGGTTGAAGAGAAAAGAGAAGTTGGTTATAAAATTTAGTTTTCCCGGGGCCATTTTCCTTTTGGAAGGTTGTAAAGGTAAATTTAGGCGAGGTGAGCTAGGCTTCGCTTACAATTCTGGTCTTTATCAAATAACAGCTAAACTTACTTGAAAGATATAAAATGTATCTGTATAAAAATATATTTTTGAAAGAGAATATATTGTAGCTTTTTTGAATTTAGTTGTATTTATTTTAAATTTATTTTTTACCTTTTTATGCGTATAATTCTTGTTTAAATTTAAGTTTATAAAATAATTGTTAAGATAATTTATATAATTAAACCAAAATCGAAACATCAATATAATTTTAATTTTGATTGAATGCCCCCCACTAAAGTTTATAAAATAGATTTCCCTTTTATTAAATTTGCCCGTATTATTTTACTTTTATTGTTAGACAACAATAATTAATCCCTTCCTGAAGTTTGGATGCATTTTGTTATCTGAACTTATAAATTATAATTTAACTCATGACGAGACCATTTAAGTGGACAATATTTGGGAGTACAAACAAATTTTATGGTGCTTAATTTACTTTAAAATTTATTTTGAACTTTTTGCTCTGAATATTGAGCAATATTGGCTGATTAAAGCAGCAGCTAAAAAGTTATTTATTTAAACGTTATAACACAGCTAAGGATTACTCTACCTTTTTGGTATATTTTCTTTTTTTATATATATTTTCATTGCTAGCCTATACATAGAGATAACCATCATTTTCGTTATTTTTCTGATAAAGGTCATGTATTTGACCTGAGTCAAGTCAAATGATTATACCGTTCAAAAGAGGAGATAATAAAGAAAGAGTTTTTTTTCTCTTACACTTACATTAGTTTTTTTTTCGACACATGTGCTTATAACGTAAAACATATCCTATAACATACAATAATATGGGTATCCATGAAAAGGTTATTAAATAAAGAAGTTTTTACACTGCCTTAACAATTCAAAAACTAACTACTTTAAGCACTATGGGCCGTCATGTTTTTCTTTTGTTTTTGATTTTTTGAAAAAAAGAAAAAAAAAAAAAAGCTAAATTTGAACTAGAAGGAATAAAAATAAATATAAATTGATGACAACATTTCTTTTAGAACATTTTTTAAGGTTTCTAACGATACCTAAAATAATGAGCGATCTCACTTTGTTAAAGTGTAGATACAATTGTTTAAGTGTAAAAAAATAAGCTTAGCCCACAATTTTTAAAAATGGCGCTAGTCAGAAAACGAGGCCCGAAAAACATAGGTTAATTAATATAACATTTTTGACTCCTTTTAGGGTCCACTATATGCCCCTTCTTTTTGGCAGACTTAAGTTGGGACACCCTGAATACATATATATTAGAATAATATTTATCATTTATTAACTCACTTTTGTATTTTTCTATTTTTATGCTCACCTATAGAATATATTATTATCGTAACAATGCTAGCATGTTCCTTTTTTCATTGTACTCTATTTTTGGAATCTGTTTCACGATCATATTGTATCATATTCCCACCTTAGCATATTTTTATACTCGGTATCAGTGTCAACTGTCAACAGTATTCTATAAATCAGGTGTTGAGAATTGATAAGTAAGGTTAAAATTTAAAAAAAAAAAAAGAAAAATAACTTTCTTGGAAATTGTATCGTGGCTTTTACTGTGATAAAAACACTTCTTATTTAGTAGTATACATTGATTTGTTCCTAACTTATCATAAGATCTATCCTCAGAGCAAGGAAGGGGTAGAGGGAACAATACTATTGAATCTGGGTCTAAAAAAGTGGTTCATTTTGCTCTCAACCGATACTAAACCTCTCACGTGGCAGTTTTGTGATACAATATCGATGCCTCGATAAAAACACAAAATTTATCTGATATCAGCTGATAAGAATACCTGATATTTTCTTGCGACATTTAATATTTTTATTTTTAATAGAGTTTTCTTTATAAATACATATGTACTTTAAGTTTGTTGTTAACCTTATTAATTATCTAAAGACAGTAATTCTTTTTTTTTTTTAATACTTTCAAAATAATAAATACAATTATACATAATTTCATATAAAGTATAAATAGGCATGGCTATAGCCGTCTGCCAGAGTCTATTGAAAAATTTTAAACAAAAATAAAATAAAAAACACTTTACTTTATCAATCTAACACAATTAGAATAAAAATAAAAATAAAAACTTGTACTTTTTAGGGGGAAAAAACAAAAATGAAGAAAAATAATAATTAGATAAATAAAAGGTCCAATAAAATAATAAATCTAATGCAGCAACATTATGGCATTAATATTTCACAGCGGTAAGAAAGGGCTCTCTTGCAGAAATTAAGTACTGTTGCATGTTCTCTTAATAAAATATCAGTGATGCGATGACCAGGAACAATGACGTCGCCTAAGAACTCTCTACGAATCAACTCATACTTAGGACATTCAGAAATGAAGTGAAACATTGACTCCTTTACTCCTGGAGGGCAGAATGGACAGTTCTCATCTTCCTCGTCCTTTTTAAGCCATGGAATCGCTTTAAGGGGAAGAAGTTCACCTCTTATTTTAAACAGAAGACGAAGATCATTTAACTTTAAATCAAGACCAGAATCGCACCCGAATAGAGAACCTAAGTTTTGGTCAACCTCCACCAGAGTTTTGTACAGTAAAAAGCTATTTGAAATACTTGCTTTTAACAAACAATCTTCCCTAAAGGCAATCTTCATTTGCTTCATCAGATCGTCCAACTGCGCACGCCAAGTTACCTTATTATCGGATGTAAAGTTTATATCGTGTTTATTGAACGTTTCCAACCAACACGCGAACCAGGAAACTTGCGACCTAATAACTTCTTCGGTGACGATTCTGGGAAGACGATGAGCCGGCAGGTCCAAAGTTTTGAGACAGTAATTTGTATGAAGCTTAAACGTATAAAAAAGAATGGGCTCTACTGAAGTTTAGGAGTCTGATCAGGTAGAGAAAAGAGCTTCTTCAGAAAGTAACGTTGGAAGACTTCTAACACTTCATACGTTTCGAAGCCCCACACTTGAGAACCGTAACAAACTACGGCACGTGAAACAGCATTAAAAACTCGATACTTCGCTTTTAAAGGTACTTCTCGGTTACAAATGAAATTGTTCCAAAGAGTGTTGATACCCAATTTGGCGGACGCTATAAAAGATTTTAGGTGATCAGTGAAACATAATCTGGATGTGAGAGAGATCCCAAGGTATTTGTATTTATCTAAAGACAGTAATAATAATCGTGTAACAGTTCCTAGATAACCAATAGCAAACTTCTTTGAGTAAAGTTTCAAATAAATACTACAGATAAGGATGTGTTGCCAAGAGTCTGCGGGGGCGGAAGAACAAGGAGTAGACCAATAAACAAGGACCAGTGACCACGTGATCACTTAGTTCGAATAATGAACCATTTTTTAAATCGGATTGTTCCCTCTACCCCTTCCTTGCTCTGAGGATCTATCGCTTTCGAGTTTTATATCAAGTAGCGGATGTGTAATGAAACTTGATGCAATTTAATATGTCCTGAATTTGATAATCCCTGGACAGAAAACTATCTCAGATATCTGGACTCATTTTAATTTTTCGTCTCGTATCTACTTGTCAATATGTAAGTCGTTCCTTTTTTTCGAATCACCGCTACACCATTAAAACTACTTTTGGTTTGTCGAAAGTTGCCCACAGATTATCCCTTATTAATTTCAACCCGCTCAAATTTATTATTGCTAAAAAATTAGTGTGATCCTACTGGGAATGAAGACAGATTTAAATCTTATGTGACCATTCATCTAATAGGACGCGAGGAAGCTATGTTTCGACAAAAATTGGCTGACTATTTTGTAACAGCCATATTACTACTTGACTTATAATTTTAGTACCTCAAGCAAGAATTACTAAAACAAATAAAATAAACTTGAGTTTGTGTCATTAGCCTTGCCTTGGAGATAACTACTATAGCCTTTGACAAAGTTTTGGTAATTCTTGTTCCTTCCATACATACCGTTTTCGATAAAGAGTACTTTGCGCTTGTTTAAGTCATTTTGTCTCTGTGACGGCCAAAAACGTGTTTTAGATATATTACAGTGCTCGTAACAATTTTAACAAAGTATTTTCAAACCTTTGTCAAATTAAATCCTTAAGAGTTTTGACCTCTTTCTCTTGAAACCTGAGGCCTCTATGTAAATCTGTCTTTTTCCTTTACACCATTACTCCGGTCAAGTGTTTTTCTACTGTTTTGTCTTTCTGTGCTTAGATAAAAGTGCTTACAATTGAGCCGAGTAGCACTTTAAAGTTTATACTAGCTTTGTAAAGCTTATTTAAAATGTTTATGTATCTCAGTAACATAGCCATAGAATGTCCGAATTGTTGATCATATCCTCATCACTAAATGTATGTATGGCATTGCCTGTTTATTCTTCATAGCCCCACTCCCAATGGGTTTTATTACCGCAGCTCCACCTTAAGTTTTTATGAAAAGTACTTTTAAAAAGCTTACTATGAATATTGGAGCCTTTTTCAAATACATTTATTTGTGCAGTGTTATAATTCAAAGTTGTTTAAGTAGGCCTTTTATTATTTGTAACAAAAGGAGCACTTAACACTTACTTTTACTAAGGTGGTAAGGGGGGGGGGGGTTAACATCGTAATTGCCTGAAACCTGGGTTCTGGTTCGAACCCCAGAGAGGTTCCTATGTTTGCCACTTCCAGTAGATGACTAGTGGCAAATCAAAAATTACCTTTTTTCTATCTTCTTTAAACTAATGACGCTTTAATAAGGACAAAAGATTTTAAAATTCAACTTTTTTTTCTTTACATATTTTTTTAAATTTTTATAAATTCAATTTTTAAGTTTTTGGTAGTTTTCATACTACAGAAAGTTTAAATTTTAATTTTAATCAAATTATAATCATTATTAACACTGGGAGACAGACAGAAAAATAGACTCCAGTGCCGGGACTTGAACTCTTGGAAAGAGCGCCTGTAGTGGAAATACAGGAGGCCCGTGGTTCAAGTCCCGGTGCTGGAGTCTATTTTTCCCTGTCTGTCTCCCAGTGTTAATAATGATAATTTGATTTAAATTAAATTTTTAAGATAAGCTTGTTTTAGCGAATTTCCATTGGAAAAAATTCGCTAATGGAGCCACCCTCATGGCGGGAGTTGGACCCGGGAATGTGGCCAAAATACGTTTCAAAGGCCCCTGATCACGAAAAAATAGGTCTTATAAAACTTTATATATATATGTAT
>KZ651941.1:55133-66324 GCA_001010745.2 Gerris buenoi
AGCTCGTTGAGACGATGATCCCTATTGAAATTGGGATATTTATGACGTAATTAACCCCTTCTGATGAGTCAGCAAAGATTGAAAAAAATACAAAAAATCAAATGAGGTATCGTTTCTTATATTTTTTGGGGTCCTCAATCTAAAATAAATCCTACTGCGGGTATCCGCAAGCCGAGCGAATATCTATTGGAAATTTGTAGTATAATTGTTGAGCAGTTTAAACTTCTTTCAAACTACTACGATTATACAAATACTACAAATTTCCAATGGAAATTCGCTCGGCTTGCGGATACCCGCGGTAGGATTTTTCTATAACTCGAAGCAACTAATCTGAATTTTAATTGACTAGCTTACTATATAAGCTATAAGCCATCAATAATAATCAGTAAACTAAGGAAGATATAAGCTTCCACAACGACGTAAAGTGCTACGTCTTTAAGAGTATAAAAGTATCTTGTAAAATGGTCATTACCTTCCAAAGAAGTAATGTCGAAAGTTTAGATCGAGAAAAGTCTTCCGATGTTAAGAATCGAAGTCTCTCTGAACTCTTCTTAATACGACAATATGCATCCAGAATGTAAAACAGTTTGATATAATATTACAATTACAAATAAATTCAAAGATTGATTGTTTTAAATATATTTGATTAAAAATAAATATGTAAATATATGTTTCTCTCGTTTATTCATCTCATAATTATTTTTTCTTCACTTCAAATGTACGAGAACACACTAGATTTATCTCATAAGCCCTTACGGGTATTTTCTCTTTTCAATAAAAGTTTACTTAAGTTTTTAGCTTTTCAAATAAGCCAACAATACACACTGTGTATGAGAAGAAGGTTACTTAAAACTTTATTCAATTTGAAAAGGAGAAAACCAAGTCATTGAAATTTCTTCTTTACTTGTTACAACCGGAAGACAATAATA
Source organism: Gerris buenoi (assembly GCA_001010745.2). Classification (NCBI taxonomy): domain Eukaryota; kingdom Metazoa; phylum Arthropoda; class Insecta; order Hemiptera; family Gerridae; genus Gerris; species Gerris buenoi. The sequence continues at coordinate 56,063 of KZ651941.1, forward strand.
TGATTTTCATTAGATTTTTCAAAACAAGAAAGCTGAAGAGGATTCATTTATTATTGTATTACTTTTTCTATTAGAAACGAGAAGTGCGTATATGTGGCAGAATTCTTGGATTTTTAATCTGTCTTTATTATAACAATCCTTAGTCAGAACTGTTTCTTAATAATGATTTCGTTTAATTAATGTTTCTTCCTACACTGTTTCTCATGAGCTTCAACTTTGTAAGAAAATAAAATACAACTTTATGCCATCTAACGTATTAAAAAATAGACTGCTAATTGGTGTGACACATAGCTTCCTCGCATTCTATTCACGTAATTTATTGATTTTATGATTTTGCTAGCCATTATTATCTAATTGGTTTAATTATTTCCCCCTTTTATTTTTATTTATTTATTTTTTTAATCTCTATAAATTGTTTTGATTTTTTACACGAATCAATGTAACAATTAAGTAAAATTTAAAGAGTGCAGACGCTTCAAAGAAATGTGGGGCTATCTGCGGGTTACTTTCGATAAACTATAAAAGTTTCATACAAATCAGAAAAGCACTTTTGAAGCTATAGGTATTAATGTATGTTAGTGCGCATGTGGAAGAGAAAAAAATGAGCGCAGAAGGTTGAAACTTATATGGGAGCAACAATGAGCTACTCATGATCATGACCTACCAACCAATTTTCATTAAATTTAAGATATGTTGAAAACACACTATTACTATGATTATTATTACCTATTGCTATTATTATCTTTCATATTATTTTTTTACTTTCCAATTATATCACACTCGTATATTCCTAAAGCCGGGTTTACACGGGTAGAGTAAACAGGAGAGTAGAGTAACTCTACCCGTAGAAACCTGAAAAAACGCTCAGTAGAGTAGCTAGAAAAATTGGTATAGAGGTAAGTAGAGTGCACTCTACTCGCTACTCTACTCTCCTGTTTACTCAATCCGTGTAAACCCGACTTTATTCTTATATTTTATATCATAATTTATCTTTTGTTTTATATAATTTGCTTGTATTAGTGGTGTTCAAAAAGAACAAGGCTAGGTCTGATTCGTCCAGTATAAGTAAATAATGTTAGTTGTCCGTCCCCCCTATCTATTCTATGTCCCTCAAAAACTCAAACAATTACTTTCTCAAATCACTCTAGACTCTAGACGTTTACATTTAAAAACATTTCTGACTATGAAAAATGCGGGTTTTTTTTTTATAAAAATGTGTTACTGTTTAATGATGGTGGACCCCTATATGTTTTGCTATTTTCTTTTTAGGTCCTTACACTCTTCTAACTGTAGTTGCATTCCTTACTGTCTTCTAACGTTGAAAAGATCTTCGTTGGAGTCTTTTTTAGCAAAGTTTTTTTCTGCAATAGTTATTAAAATTCTGGCTTGAAGATATTTTATTTTTGACTAGTTACAAAAACATTGTTATAAAGTTCGTTTTATTGGCATTTAGTTCAAGGAATTCCGATTTCAAAATGCATCTCTAATATATCTATAGTATCAAAGATGTTTCATTTTGTGGGCTGAAAGCTTTGTTATTTTTTTCTAAATGAAACTGCTGCGAAAACAAATAGACTAGACGAGGAGACTAGACGAGGAGTGAGAATCATGTATGCACATGGTTTATAGTGATGGTTGTTTAAGTATGCATGACATGTATGGCGACTTATTAGCATAATCTGCTATTCCAGGTGCTCCCTGCATGTCCGCCGTGTTTTCATTTGTTCACCTCATTCCAACAAGTTTGTAGAGAAAATTTAATTCGAATAGTTATGGGAAGAGGAGAGCTATTAGAGAAAGCAGTCAATTCAGTTCGGAGCCTCCCTTGCGTCCCATTCAACTAAACCTAAACTAAAATAACATCAAAGATTAGAAACTTTGATAATCTTTACCTTCATTTGAATTATGTGTTGAAGGGACTTCATAAAGGGTGTTAAAACATGTAGGGAATTATTCGCATCCTTGTTATATCAAACAGAGAAAAGATAATTTTATTTACTAATTATTCAATTATAACATAATTTATTGTATATTATTGGTAATCAATAATTGCTTGTTTTCCCTTTCGACAATAATTTTAACCGTAAATTTAAGTTAAAGGTTTTTAATGTGGTATTACAGTTCTATAAAAAAAAACAGCTGTTAGGATTTTCGTACAAAAATGTTGAACGACTTTTAAGATTTTATCACAAAGAGTCTCATGGTGTTCTACGATAAAACTTGAAATTACAAAATCAATCTTATGTATTAAAATACATTAATGGTTAAATTAGCATACCGGTAAGGAAACAACAATACTTTAGGAGGGATTTTTCTATCAAACTATTAGAAAAGAGAAGAAGAAAAGCACATATGTATTTAAAAATAAAGTGCGTACTTAATACCAAAGCCCATTTGTGAAACAACAGCTTGTGCAACAGTTTTTGTCCCTTCCTCAGTTAAGGTTGACCCTTTTAGTTTTAAACTTGGTCTTTAACAATCTGCTCCTTCCATAAGCCTTTGCTTGATCCCAGCCTTGTGTCCCTTCCCTATGTTTAACTGGTGTTTATACCCATTCGAGATTTAACATGTGTGTACATAATGTTTTTATTTTTTCATATTCTAAAACAAAACAAAGTAGAAAAGCGAGAAATATCCAATTTCACAACTAGAGTCGCATGTAAATTATTTATTATTATTGTTTTTTTGTTTTTTTCTTAGTTTCTGAATCAATAATAAATTATCAATTTTTTAGGTATGTATTTATGAAACTTTATTACAATTATTTAAAATAGCAATTGTTTCCTCCTTGATTGGTAACTTATTAAAAGGGTATATATATTTTTGCACGCATAGAATATAGAATAGGTAAGTAAATTTAATGCTAGTTTTTATAGATAAGGTCGTAACAATATATAACTATAATAATTGCAAGATAAAAAGAACTTTTTATATACTACGTTTCTAAATTTTCTTAAACCGTGCCATTGATATATTTGAAATAACATAATCGATATATTTCCTGTTTTGCTGTCATTAAATGTTTATCTTTTATTTATAAAAATCATAAATTTGAAACCTGTCAAAATGAAGATTGAAAATATTATGGGATATAACAAAACAAATAAAATAACTTGCGGATTTTTTCCGAACTAACTTTTCATTCAGCAAATTTGCTGAAAACGAATTAAATTCTGCTGAAAAATAACTAAAAGTATTAAAATAATGCATTGTCATCGGGATGTTAGTTAAAATTCGATTGCAAGATTTGTACCGGACAAACAAACAAACAAACAAACATACAAACAAGAAACCAAGTTTATAAAAACGTAGTAAAAAAGTGATTATAAGCTATCTGAGTAAACATTACCTACCATTACGTCAGTCATTAAATGATAACGCAGGATGCTTCAGTTTTGATCTAATTAATATTCCAATTAAAATTGATTAATTGTATCATGAATTAATAATTTTATGTTAAATGTATTTATTATTTTTGTCTCTCAAAAAATATTTTATGGTAATAATAATATGTTAAATTGTATTATTTAGTTTAATAGCAATTTAGAATAATTTTAGAAAGGAATTCCTTTTTTCCTTTACCTTTAAACGCTTTGTATGGTTTCACTGATATTTTTATTTTTATATTTTGCTGATACATTTACTACTTTTACTAATTTATTAATCAATTTTGAGATAAGATGTTCATGAAAAGCTTCATAAGTACTGCACCAAACTTGCTAATTACTAAATTCAAAGTTAATTTTTAAATAAGATTCCTACTGGCATGAGAAATATTAGGTTTATAAAGATTAAAAGTTTATATAAAGTATAATAATTACCGTTTTCGTAATCCTCTTTCTGACTATAATCAATAACTTAATTCATTCAGTTATTCGTTAAATAAAATTGTCGGCTTTATTCACTGCTTTGAAATTAAACAGGATTAATTTAAATTTTACTTAAAGACGGAATTATAATTTATTTATTTCAGCTGTTGATTTATTTACTTTTGCTTGTCTATTTCAGGTTTCTAAAGTTTGCAATAACTTTAATTTATCTCTCTCTGTTCAATCACTTTAGATGTACATTTATAATGTTGGCTTAATATATTACTTGCTAAGGCATTTTGTATTCAAGTCTTGATCAGCCGAGTTATCCAGCTGTGTGAGCAGTTTATCCTGTTACTGCTGATAAGCAAAAAATAAGGGTTCCATCACAGTCCGGAGTTATCAAGATTTGCTCCTCTCACTCGCTCTACCCCTTTATAAATTGTACAGATTTATCGCGAAAGACACTCTGAATAATAATTTAAAGAGATGAAAACCTCTGTTGGGAGGGGTTATCTTTAACAGTTTTTCCTTTGGATGAATAACAGGACGAGGCATTTTGCCGAGGTGCCTCAAACCTTCCTTTTTCTCTTGCTGGCCTAGAGTATCCATCTTGTTAAAGCCGGTCTCAGATATAAAGGATAAGGACCCGGCGGCCATTCAAAGGCAGAAAAACCCCATTATCCTACGGCGCATCCTTCAAAGGGACACCGTCTTGGCTTTGGCGAACAGGTTCATTCCTTCCTTTTTTTTTGTTAAAAAAAATCCCCCTCTCTTGAAGAAAATTAAGGGGGAATCCTTGAAATCTTCTTACGTCGATGAAAATTTGAAGGTAGAAGCTTCAGAAATGAGAAGATGGTTATAGGGAGTAGCAAACTCGCTTTTCAAACTTGCAAGGGAAGATATCATTCAAATGGAAATGTCTTTACAAATCACATTTATTCTCGTCTTTCCGTCGTGCTCTCTACAAGCTTGTGCCTACCTGAAATTCTGTTTATTTTACACAACTTCGTTGTAATTTGCTCTTATATGATTCTCAAGGTAACTCGTTTATATCTCTTATATTATTATTTAGTAAAAAGCTCATTGGAATGTGATAGTATGTTGTTTATTAGATTACAGTTAATAGACATTTAGACAAATATAGGAAGCGAATATCTTTATCGTTCTATTTCTTGTAAGCTTGTCATAGATGTAGAAGAATATCGTGATATTGTGACTTTAATTTTGTAATTAGATAACAAAGATTCTTTATTATTAAAAAATATGTTTCAGTTGTGTAAGCTAAACATAGGGGTTTACACTTTGAAATAATATAAGTTAGTAGTGGATGTGAAATGCACATTACAAATACTTCTCTTCTTTGAAGGCTGTTTCTATGGTGGATTTAATTCTTACAGTACATTATATTCTTATGGTACATTATATTACAACGTATAAGGTTTTCATTAGGGGAGGCGAAAAGTCTGATTACTCATCAGTTGAGGCGCTATTTTTCCGGAAAACCTACATTTTTACAACTTCGAATGTGTTTTTAGTGAAACCATATCTCTAAAAGAAGTTGGTCATTACCGAAAACTACAGTAAGAACTTATCTTGATCTAGATTAGTCTAATTATTTACAGTAAATCTTTTTTTATATTATGTTTGTACTCTAAACGTTATTAGATTCAAGACTATAAAGAAATAAATATAGCTTCGGAATAAGCTTGGTTGGTTTAGATTTGTTATTTATTGCTTAATTACATGCCATGAGCATGCTACCCTTAAAGGGCAAGGGCTCTTAACCCTCTTTTTTTTACCTAATACTAAAACTGTGTCGGATTTGAAAATCCCTGGGACACACCCTTATCAAAACGCTATGAGATGACCCATGTGGTATTCGCAGATAGGTTTTAAATCAACTTAAAAAGTTTATTAAATTTATCAAGAAAAATCCATTTTATAGCTTTTAATGTTGGAACAATATTACCTGTCTAATTAATAACTAATCCTTTAATTTGATTACAGGTTTAATATTTAAATGGATTTTCCCGTTTTAAGTCGCTTTAAGAGTAAATTTAAAAAAAAAAATTCCAAAAATATATTTTTACTTTTACAGATAGCAGTAGTATGGTGAAATCAATTAAACATATAATTCTTTTTGGACATTTAATCAGTGATTTGTTAAATAGAAATAATAACTTATCTAAAAATTTACTTTATTTTATTTGTTTTATTTTAACTATTAATATGGATAAGCCGTTACCACGAGCTTAAGAGCTCGTTATTTATACTATCTGTTGTTTTCCCCCAAAACTATTGCTAGAGGGAAACTTTTTTTGACAATTGATTTGAATTTTCTTGCTTTTTCTGGTTCTTCTTAGTGTTTTTTGTTCCATTTTTGAATTATTTTCATCTTAGACATTGTTATAAGGTCTCTTGTTAGTATTTTTTGTCAGATGGTCTCGAAAGGGTTTGGGCGAGGTTGTCTGCTTCCTTTAAAATTCCTTGCTCCAATTTGATCCACATGAAGTCTATATTTTTTTATTTTTTATTTTAATTTATTTTTTAATATATTAAGGAGCAGGTGATCCAAGAGTGTTATGGATAAAATGTTGTTCAGTTTTAAAGATCTGATGGATTTTTTGAGACCTATTAACTTTGACTAGTGCCGTTTGAAAATGCATACACATACACTAAAAATTAAGGGGTCCCACACTTCTCAAATACCCTGCATAATATCTTAATTTTAAGGAATACCTGCAATTAGTAGTTTTATAATTCTACTCTCTTGAGTTTTCAAACATTTGAATGCTTATAGCCATTATTTAGTTAATACATTTAATTTAGTTAATACATTTAAATTAACGTGGGCGAAATAATATTTTTTAGCTATGGAGTTATAAATTCGATTTCTTTCTTGTCAGAACTGTAATTAAAGTTCATTCTAGAGTTTAAGCTTTATTCTTAGAGTTAAAGTTACAAAATAATGAGATCCACTGACTTACATATTACTTACTTATTAGATTCTATTACTGACTTACATATTAGATTCTAGTGAACATTGTTCAACTTAAGTTTAGTTATTATTATTCAAACCTGTTATTTTAATATTGTCTAAATCTCTGTAAATATGTATACACTTCACATTCCTAGACCTAGAGCTTGGCCCTAGCTCTTAATCCGATTGGAAACCCCTCACACTCGCATCCCACACCCCTCCCGACCCTATGTCCTAAAACACTTGCCACCTTACCTTCTCGTCAGTCTATAAATATAAGGCACTGAAGATAGCCGTCATACTTTTTATACTTGTGATAATATTGTATTTTAGAGGCTGAAACCGGTCTGATTTATATTAAATTTAAACATTGTGGTGAAGACGAATAAACTTATATTTTATAATACAGTGTTATTTCTTTTTCAAAAGTGATACAAACCAATCATTATGTTTGATTACCACAAAATCTCAGTCAAAACAACGAACTTTTTACATATTACCTCAAAACCTCATCCAAAATACCCAAATAAGATTATCTTTTTATTATAGTTTCACTCGATGTATGTATAAAACATCAGAAACCTGGTACAAACCCAAGTTGGATATTTGCCACAAAATGGTCTAGTCGAGATATTATTTTAGTATAATTTGGCAGGTCTTGTTGTAATTTTAAAAGTTCGCTTGACTAGTCAACACCTTTATACTGTAGTCTTGTAACATAGGGAAATGTAGAAACCAGGAAGAAAATCTATGTGTTTGGTCTCCCGATAAATATATTTCTTAAATGTCTCGAGAAAGTTGGCTCGTTTCAAGACTAGTATGGAAATTAACTTCGTTTATCAGAACTCGCTAGATGGAAAATACGTCTATATGTTTAAATATAAAACAAGTTTTATAACATTACAAGTAGTACAACTAATTTTATTTATAAAGCTAATAAATATTTTATTAACAATACTTATACTTCTTTCTCTACAACCCTGCGCTGAGCATGTCTGTGAGTCCATGATCGCACGCCAGGACTTCTCAGGTCAATTTTGATCCTCGACGTTCTCCAGCCCCTTAATAAATTTATTTATCAGATTCCAGTTAGATTTATGGCCTAATTCTTTACCTACATAACAATGTATTCCGGCTGGCAAATCCTTCCAGTTTTCATATTGTCGTCTATAATAATTTAACATTTCGAATGACGATTTTCATAATGAAATTTTAAGATTGACTGCTGCGTAAAATAAAATGTTTATGACTACGATTCTGTTTCTCCCTTATACATACAGATTTTTTTTTTTTTTTTTTTTTTTCACTAATGCTTAAGATGAAGGTATGATTTTAACATACATACATATATAATGGTTGATGCTTATTATCAAAATACCTTTAATTAATATTTTACTTAAAAACGAAAATATGTCTTAGATTATTTTAAACATTATAAAATAAATATTTTTGCTGACAAAAAAACGTATCATAATAATCTACACCACTAACATAGTTGAATAAATGAACTGATTTTTGCATTTTTTTTTTTATTGCTAACATTTTTGATTTTGTATATAAAAATTTACTCAAATTTTGTTAACCAATCAATAATATATTTTTACAATATATTGTTTACAATATTTTATTTGATTAAAATATCATACATATATTATACTTGTTCGTATTATATAATAAATCATACTATTAAATTCTATATTTGAAGTTGTAAAACAAACTGGACTTCAAATGGTTATGATTGCTTTTTTAAATAAAAGTTAGTTTTACCCTAGCTATCAGTGGATGGATCGGATTAGACTTTCTAACCATTTTAAAAATTAAACAATTGAATACCTATTAACTGGAGCCAATATTGGAAGACAAATTTCTAAGATATTATGCAGTTGTTTTACCGTACTTTGTGGAATTCTGTTTCTTATATTAGAGTTAAATAACCATTCTCATTAGTTAAGATCTTAATATAATAAAATTTGTTTAAAAAAAAATAAATAAATAAATAAAAACGAGGGGGTTGGTTTTTCGTTATTTTTTTTAGAAAACTTTTTAAGACTGAACATTTAAATCTTTACTTATACATTTATTATATATATTTTATATGGTTCATGGGTGTTTCAGAATTGCATGGCATTATTATTGACAATTTTTCTCCAGCACAAAATAAACATATAAGTAAACACAAAATAAAATTAAGTTCATAATAAAAAATATATATTTCTACCAAGATGTTGAGGGTTAAAGATATTTATTTCTCAATAAAACTGTGAGAGTAGCTGGTTAAAGTGTCTCCTTTTTGTTTTATTCGGCATTCAGACCGACATTTCCCCCCTTCTCTCGCAAATATTATAGCATCAGAACGATCCCATTCCTCCTTTCTTTTGCATCTCAGTAATAGACATATGTTTGCTTGAACATATATGTATTTGTTTATTTTGGGTTAGAGATCACATCCCTAACCCCTCTATACACTACAAGGTCGCTGGTGCGGTTGCCAGATAAGAAAACTTGGTAAGACTAAGCCGTCCACGGTTGTAAGATCTGTCGACGTAGCAACTCTTACTTCCCACCTAACCTGAGTGGTATTGAATCCGTGAGTATTGAAGAGGGAGAGTGTAGATTTGGGCATGTGCGTTGCGTTAACTCGAGTCTCGGGTGCATGACATTCACCCATTACGTTTTTTTTCAGGTTTGATTAAAACAAAAAAAAAAAAAGTTAAAATTGAATTATGAAAAAAGTTAGGCATGAGGTTTGTTCCAACCACACTTCAAACTGGTTTGGAACTGTCCGATGCTTGCGCATCGGACCACATTTGAACAGTCGTACAGTTTGAAACTAGTTTGGAACTAGTGAGGTGTGGTTGGAACAAACCTATGGTTCTAGAACAGTTTATGGGTCTTTCTATACACCTTTCATTTGTCGAGAAAGTCTGCAATGATTATTAGATCTTTCATAAAACAATGCCTTACAATTTTTCTAAACACCATTTATAGTTATGTTTACTTAAGATTTAATTTTTTACTCTCGCCTCTTTTATGAAGCTGGTTTAAATTGATTTTTTCATCTCTATATTTCATTTTTATATTCCTTCTTCATTTCATTTATATGCCTATATATTTATTAAATCTTTATTTCTTCGTTAGATTGTATTAAGATAATAATTTCATCATGTTATTACAATTCTACTCATCTTCATATTTAAATTTCAGCTAAACAAACTTTTTGTTTTTGTTACTTTTTAAATATTTGTTTATCTTTTTCGTTCTGCATGTTTAAGTTGTGTTTCATTGGAAAAAGGAATTAATTATTCTTTATTTTTTTTTATTTTTTATCTCAATTTGAAAATAATTCTTCTTAGTTTGCACCTTTAATACTTATGGATAATATTTAATAGGATCTTTGAAGGTGAGTAAAATAACAATAGTTAATTTTGCATGTAGGTTATATTTCACCCATTACGGGCATCATCAGACCT
>KZ651941.1:67210-79572 GCA_001010745.2 Gerris buenoi
TATATATATATATTGTATGTTTTTGTGTAGATGTAGGAGTATATTATAAATATATACATTTCTTGTTTTATTCTAAGAAAGTAAGTAAAAAATGTATAGGTAAAACATTTTTTTTTAATTTCGTTAAAAAAAAAATATTATGAATAAAAGAGACAATTTAATAGGTAGTTGATTTTTATTTTAACAATAACAAGTTAAATATGGTGTAAATATTGATATATAAATATATATATATTTATTTCATTTCTAATTTCTTTATTAAGGGGCTCACACGTTCAAACATGTTGGTACAACAAAGTCTTTCAACCTAGTGCAATCTAGTGCGCCCAATCATTATCTAACAATCTGCGGCGTTTTGATTGTATCAACTAGTTTTTCTCATCTTAAACTTGGTTGGTCCAGCTCCAGGTGTTAAGAAAAGTGTTAACAACAGAACTATTTTGGACATGATTTAACGTTTATAATGCCCTTTAGTATCTTTATTTAAATAAATAATATGCGTATATATTATGCATATATACACACACAAGTGTTGTGTGGTGTACCATCCCGTTTGATGTAGTTTTCTAGCCGACGCATTTCTTAAAATACTAAAATTATTTTTTAATGGGGTCATAGGTAATGGTATCAGGTACAGTTGGTAGCACAAACTGAAATTTGTGGAACAGTATATTCTGCCAACTTTAGATGAAATTGTGAACTTAGATGAATGAAGTACTTACGAAAGTACGCACAAGTAAAGTAAAGTAAACATTGAGAGGTAGTTGCTCCCAAAAGTCTAATGACAGAAGATTAATTATAGATGTTACACATTTTTTATGATTAGTGAACTATAAAATTATATAACTTCAGTTGGAAAAGTATGAAGCGTTTAGTAATCAAATCATTCAAAGCTCCGAGCTTATAAACTAGTAAGTCACGTGACAAGGATGAATCTTAGGGTAACTTTTTTTACATAAAAAATGTCTATAAAATTAAAGTTAATATTAGAATATTAGAAGTTAATAGTATAATTAAAGTAGCTCTTAATCGGACCCTTCCTGATTTTATGCACTTGTATTTCTAACAGAAAATACAACGTATTTAAGGTGAATTTTCTTGTTACCTAATCTTTGTTCTTTAAAATCGAGAAATAATCTTTAGGTTGTTAGGCTTTTTCTTATAATACATAAGAAAATCGAAAGAGATAGTTCTTAGTAGAGAGAGGATTGAAGTAAACTATGAGGTTAGAATTGATCCTAAATCAGAAAGCCCTATAAAGGGTTTGAGGAAAAGCTTAAGGAAAAGGACTTGACACGGTTCTATTGGGCCTTTAGGAAGCTTACTCGGCCATTTACAGGGCTCTGAGGGAGGAAGAAATGTGGCAGAAAGTCAAGGAGCGGAGAACTCGTACAGAAGAAATGTGGCTAGGGCGTGCCACTGGCGTTTCTCTAACGATCTCAGGTCTCCTTTATCAATTCCAGAGTTGCAGAGAGAGTTAGTAGGGCAAATAGTAGTGGACCAATTACAAGACCTTGTGGCATACCATACTATGCCTTTGCCTCTTAGTACAAAGCCATTAGCAGCTTCTTTCTTACATGAACCCGACCATTTCAGTCCCTACGTAGAAATGATGTTTCAACCATTAACACCATGTTTCTGCTACAATAAATTTTTAACTTGAACTTAATAATTAAAGGGATATAGTTTTTAAATTCCAATCCCACTAAAACTTCTGCAAAAATAACAATATCATTTTTATTGTAACATTTGCCTTTAAATAAAAATGGGAAAATAATTCAATTCATAATATTTAACTAAGCCTTAGGTTCTTCTCCGACATAGTACTCACTCAAGATTTTATCATTAGTTTATTAAACTAACTCAATCATTTATAATAATAAATTACAGAAAACTTTATTATTTTTATTTTAAATTCATCAGTGAAAAGTGTAAATGTCATTATTTTTAGCATGTAATCTTTGTTCTAAGAGAATTGAGTGAACTTATCTTTAGAAAGATCTAGCTCCGAGCGTAGGAGCATTAAATTGTCAGCTCTAGATTAACTTTTTTATTACAAGAGAATTTTTTTTAAGCGTGGTGCTGAAGTTACACAAGTGTTATTGAAGTGAGGCACAAGATGATGGAAGGGTGGAAAACAATAAATCTATCTGGAGTTTGTTTTTACAACCTATAAAACTGTTTAACAGCGTTTCACGGATCCCTTCCACTTTTTTATGACTTTTCCACTTTTATTTTAGCAGGGAACAAAAAAAAATTAATTAATTTTTTTTTCTCTACCAATCCTATGATAATATTTTTTTACCTTACTCGTGAATTTCTTTGCACTGCAAATAATAATGTAGATAAATATGTTTAAAAGTTTATTGAAGAAATACTACAGCAAATGATTGTAAAGAGGTTTCCAGGAAATAGAATAAAAGAATAGATAGAATTAAGTTACAAAAATAATCATTCATAAATAAAAACATTTACTCTTTATTAAATAAATAGCTAAATACCATTTTCCAATTGATCATTTTATATATTATTATGATTGAACATTATTAACATGCATTAAAAATGTTACTGTAGTATATTCGTACAATATATTTGTACTTATACATTTTATATATACATATAATGCCTTAGATATTTAAAAACATTCTTTTGTTGTTGCCCGTTTCTAGTAGTTAATGACAATTAAGCTAAAAAAAAAAAAAAAAAAAAAAAAAAAAGTGTTTGTTTAGCGGAGGATTATTTAGGAACGTCTAGTCCGATTTGGATGAAATTTAGTACTTTTTGTAGCTCGTTACCAGGCACAAAACATCGGCAATAGTAGAAGTCGATTTATTTTTCGGAAATAGTGATTTTAGAGGATACTGGGAAAAATCAATTTTATTTTTAAATCTTTGGTATTAAATAAAAGCTCTTGAAAAAAACATTAATTGCAGCGTCTAATTCGTAAGAAAAATAAAATCACTCTTATAAAAATAAAAATTATAAGGCTCTTTTAATCCTTCAGTTAATTTCTTAAGCCTTCAGTAATTTATTTATTTTTTTTTTATTATATACTTACATCATAATTTAAATTTGTAACATAAACATAATTAACATAAACAGGTTAGTATACTAGATTATAACAATGAATTTACTGAAAAACTGTATAGAATTCGAAAGGAACACTCTTGTCTTAATCTGTGATTCCTGAGTGAATCGTCTTTTCATGCTATTAGCGTTAGAACTGGGGAATTTTAAAATCCAGACGAAATAGTAACGGAAATGAAATGCTGGGGGATTCTTGTAATTGAATAATTGGAAACAGTGAAAGAACCATGAGCCTTTCGCAAATACTTATACTTTCTATTGTTAACTTTTTTTTTACTTCTTCTACTTCTTTTTTATTTCTAATTATTTATTTATTTATTTATTTATTTATTGATATATTTTAGTGAGTCCTCTACAGTGTAAACACACCACAAGAGAGGCACTCAGTAAACTACATATGTAAAAATTACATGTGAAAAAAGTTAACATGATTATATAAAAAAATAAAAAATAGACAAATTTGCAATGGTAATAAATAAATAACAAGTATAACTAATAACAATAGCATTAACAATAGTAATTAAAGAGTGACTAGAATAATAAACAAAGCATGGACTATAAATGAAAAAAAAAAAAATTAATTAATTTTGACTAAAGGAAAAAACGGAGCGAAGGGAAAAAATTTCAGGGACTTGGTCAATGTGACTGAGGAGAGGATTAAGGGATGCGACACAGCGGACGAGAGGATTTAAAGGAGTGAGGTCACGGATATATAAGGTACGGCCAGCACGTCTACCAGCAGGAAGAACGACAACTTGACTTATCTCCTCGCATCTATAAGTGCCGGCGAGGGTCTTTGCCAGAAACAGAGCCTGGAAAGCATTACGTCTTTCCGTAAGAGACTCTAGCCCAAATCTTATACACAGAGATTCATACTTATAAAAAATTCTGCGATACAAATATCTGCAGTATATAGCTCTAATGAATCTCCTTTGTATACGTTCCAGTTCAGCTGCTCTTCCAAGATTCAGGACATTCCAGACAGGAACAGCATACTCTAAACAAGGGCGAACCAGAGCTTTGTAAAGACACAGAAGACAATCTAAAGACAGACCACGTGAGATAGACAAGATGAGACCAAGTGCACGATTGGCTTTGGCAATAACATTAGAGACATGAGAATCGAAACGAAGCTTGCTGTCGACTAACACACCTAGATCACGAATAGAGGAAACAGTGGACAGAGGAGTGCCATTTATAGAGTAGGAGAAGGAAGGATCAGTTGAAGGAGAGCGGGTAAAGGAAACATGATATGACTTATCAGGATTTAACTCCATGTTATTGATTCTTGCCCAGTTATAAACAGAATTTATATCTCTCTGAAGAGCCTCTGAGGCAGCAGCGTCATCTTTCTTTACGACTCTCCAGATTTTATAATCGTCGGCATAAAATAGATCATCACAAGACAGGTTAGACGGGAGATCATTGATGAAGAGATTAAAGATCAAAGGCCCGAGGACAGAGCCTTGGTGGACGCCAGAAGTAGGAAAATACGGATTGGAAACGCTGGATCCAATTCTGACAGTGCAAGAGCGATCTCGAAGATAACTATAAAACCAGGATATCAAGGAAGGGTGGAGATTATACAAGGAAAGTTTAGATAGCAACAGACCATGGTCTACTCTATCGAAGGCTTTCTTAAAATCGAAGTAAATTGCATCGACTTTATTGCCATTAGCTACCATTGGACCAACTCTAGAAAAGAAAGAAACTAGGTTGGTAGTAGTTGAGCAAGCGGGACGAAAGCCATGTTGACTGCGATGGATCCAAGGATCGAGAGCAGGAGCTAAAGAAAGGTGAATAACTCGTTCAAACACTTTACAAAAATTATTACATAAAGAAATCGGGCGGTAATTAGCGATGGATGTTTTATCCCCATTTTTAAAAATAGGAACGACGACTGCGAAATTCCAAGCTGTAGGAAAAACAGAAGAATCAAGGCTTTTGTTGAAGATGTCACATAAAATAGGTGCGAGAATACCAGATAGACCTTTTATTAGGAAGGAAGGAATGTTATCAGGACCAGAGGTTTTGGTAGGTTTTAAATAACTAATGGCTTCAAGGACTAAATCACAGGAAACGATAGGAACGTTAATGTGAACGTTACTAGCAGGAGCTTCTCCCTCACCAACAGGAGGGGGAGGAGTGGGAATAGGGTAGGCAGAAGATGGGATAAAAACAGAGCTGAAATACTCAGCGAAAGCTTGAGCTTGCGCTGAAGATTCAGTAAGTTTTACATCGTCCTTGATAAAAAAAGAGCTTTGATCAGAATCACGAAGTGAATTTAAATGTTTCCAAAAATATTGCGGATTACTTTTAAGAGAGGAATTAAGTTTTTCATTATGATAGAGATTATCTTTTAAAATACTATGATGAGCTAGTTTCCTATAAATCCATTGAAGGTTTTTATAAAGCTGTTTTCCAGACTTATTATAACGGTTAAAATAAAAATTCTTTTTCTTAATTAAAAATATAGTATTACTGGAAAACCACGGTGGAAATTTTTTATTAATAGAACGGTAGGTTGGTATGAAAGAAGTAATGACGTTATTTACAGTTTGAGATAGTAAGTTAACAGAGAAATTGACATCAGGTTCATTGTAAACTGGTGACCAATCGTAATTTTTAAGATGTTGATATATAGATAAGTAATCTCCTTTTGCAAAGTTGTAAATAAGACGTGAGGGAGGTTGAGAGCGGACTTTAGACAAGGAAAGTTTAAGGGATGCAGCAAGACAAGGGTGATATGAGTCTTCAGGAACAAAAGGCTGTGGATAATGTTGAACACGATTTACATAACAATTTGTTAGTATGAGGTCCAACATTTCACCGTGAGAGTTTTTAATAGTATTGAACTGATTGAGTTTTAATTCGGTAAATAAAGAGAATAAAATGTTAGCTCTGCGCTTTTTATTAGGAGGCCCAGAATACGTTAGAGTATTCCAGTCAGTTTTAGGGCAATTAAAATCACCGAAGAGGTAGACCGGAGATTCTAGAGGAAGGAAGTCTGCGAGATGAGAAGCATAATCTTCAAGAGCTGAATCGCTGACATGGTCTGGAAGGTAGTGATTTCCTATAAAGATCGGCTTGCGATTTTCTTCGAGAATCTCCACCCAGACACATTCAGGTATTAATTCCAGATCCTTCCTGCGCCTATATTTCAATTTGTTTGAGAGGGCTGTACAAGATCCACCGCCATTATGTCCCCCAGTAACGACGTAATCACGATCGGATCGCTCCACCGCGAAGAACGGAGAAAAATAAAAATTACTGAGACATGAAGAGTTAAACCATGTCTCAGTAAATAAAAGAACATCAGCGTTAGATAAACATGTAGAGTTAAAAAAAGTGTCTCTTTTAGTCCGCAGTCCTCGGACGTTTTGATATTTAATGAGTAGATCCATCATGTCGATTGATTTTCATTCGGAGATGCAGAAGAAGATTTGTTATTGTAAAATTCCATACTTGGTTTTAAAGCACCGCGAAATTCTTTAATCAAAAGTCCAGATGGCCAAATATCGGGTTTTAAAAGATCAGATACGGACGATTCTTTCACAGAGATATGGAAGGAAGCGTAGTTATTACTACGAGTAGTAAGACGCGTAACTTTGGCATCGGATATGTTGGCCTCTTCACTTAAGAGATTAGAAACATCTTCGGAGGCGGTATTATAATCAAATCTGGTCACAAAAATACCAACTCTACGCTCAACAGTCATAATATTAGATCTAACTTTTTTATTAGACCCGGTAATCAAAAGACGTGGTTTCAGAGATGTGTTAACAGGAGGTTTACGAATGGCAGATCTTCGTGTAAGGCCAGGTTGCAGAGGTACGTCGGTGCTATTTTCCACTGAAGGTTGGAGAGAAAGAGGGGGCTGAGAGGACACGGTACCAGCCGGCTGTGACTGGCCGGCAATAGGCTCGGTCGCAGTACAAGTAAGAGATGCGGGTTTAGTATTTCGATTAGGATATGCAACAGCAGCGTAACTACGGTGATTAAAATTCCCGGCGTTAGAGTTATCGCTTAGAACAGCATCTAATTTAGATTTGAGATGTGCATTTTCATTAGTTAACGATGTAACTTTATCAGAAAGAGATTTAATTTCTAAGAGAATATTTCTAAAGAGATCTGAATGGTTTGAAACTTCTTTAAGAATAGTTTCTAAAATAATTCTATCAGGTACAGATACAGGTAAATCAAGACCGTCAGAAGGCGGAGGTGGTTCAAGAGATGTTTTACCAGGTCCAAGTGGACGAAGCGGAGTGATTGGTGTGTCGTCTTTTTTAGAAAGACACTTTAGACATTTCCAAGACGAAAGAATAAATTCAAAATCTTGTTCTTGGACATTGATGCAGTCAGCATGAACATGGATAGAGTTGCAGATAACACATGAGATAAAGTTGTTAAGAGGAAAGATTTTACTATTGCATTTAAAGCATGCTAGTGAGTTAGAGTTATCAGAGTTATTCGCTTGTAGGCGAGTAGTAACGCGGCCAGCGGCAGAGGTTGAAACCGAAGCAGCCCCGGGTTTCTTTACCCCTCCTGCCATAGCTGAGAGACTGTTGTCGGTATAAAAAGAAAACAATACCGGAAGGTGATAGTACAAAATGTTTTAAATACAACCATGTAAACTAAGAAGCTGCGCATGTGACGAGCCCCCTCCTCAGCACTCACGTCTTATCACACTACACCTTCCAACCAGGCTTCCGCACTAAACTCTTCCAAACTAGATAAAATCCAAAACTTTACACGTCTATAATTACGAAATTACTTTACCAAATTCAACAAAACTTTGTGAAATGAAAGAAATTTACTTAAAGAATATTTATACTTAAAATGAGAAGTGTAACTTAATTATAAACCGAGAACTATTGAAAAGAATACGGACCCGAAGTGATGCGTGTGGCTTCAAGGCCGGGACTGATTATAACTTTTTATATAACTTCCTGCACTCTAGCGCTGTGGGTGCACCAC
Organism: Gerris buenoi; assembly: GCA_001010745.2. Lineage (NCBI taxonomy): Eukaryota > Metazoa > Arthropoda > Insecta > Hemiptera > Gerridae > Gerris > Gerris buenoi. The sequence continues at coordinate 75,275 of KZ651941.1, forward strand.
AGTAATTTGGTCTTCCCCCATAAATTTATTGAGAATTAAGTTTTTCATCTTAACTTTCAGGGAGGGATAACCTAACAATTTCATTCTATGCTCTCAAAGTAGTTTACATGTTATAAACAAATACACCAATTTAAAACGCCCTAATATTACAATTATTTCTTGAACTCTATATTTCTCTCAAGATATTCTTCTTTCCTTCCCTCTAAAGATAAAAATCACTAATCTCTTATTTAGCTGTTTCCCTAAATAATTAATTAATTATATTTTAAAAGAAAACAAAGTTTCATTTCCTACTCTTATTTTTATACTTCTCTAAAATGATCTTAAATGAGTTTAAATTAAGACTCTCTTTGAAGTCCCTTTTAATAATTAAACCTGTATTTTATTTATTTCTCCAAAGAGAGAAAAAAATAAAAGTATTTAGTTGTTTATTTTTAGGGAGGGGGAAAGCGCCCTCAAATTTAGAGTAAAAATGATTTTTTGATTTCAACCCAGGATCAATAAATAAAATAATGTCCCGTCTGCACAGACTACAGACAATACTCTAACATTACGACAAAGTTTAAACCTTCTACATTCTTAAACCTTTTTTTGTGCACATACAAAAAAACTTTTTTTTTTTTTTTTTCACTTATGTCATTAAAAGTTCTCATCCGGTTTTAAATAAATCGAATGGTTTGTCGAAAGTAGCCCCAGCGTAATTTTAAATGTTTCCCCTTATTATAGTGTGTTATCATCAGTATCAAAACAATTGTGACTGATTTAAAGAAAGGGGTAAATTGAAATAAATGAAACAATAATAGATTGTAAATGCATAAAATGATTAAAGTATATGGAATAGGACGTGAGAATGCTGTGTGTCACGCTGATTGAGAGGTTTTTTTTTTTAAATAATCTGTCAAAATTGTTATGATTTTTTACATGAATAGAAGGTGTACATAAAAATATGTTTGTGGACAAGTGGAAGAATGTTGGAACTTTCATGAGACCAACAATAGTCTAATTATGAGCTGCCATCTAAATTTCATTAAAATTGAACAAATAGTTTTTAAGATATGATGTTAGTTCGCATAGGTTGAGTGACGGACAGAGTGGGTTTAAAAATGTCCCGCAATGGCTCAAATGGATTTGAATCAAAATCAAAAGCCTAACCAATTTTCTTTTTTTCCGAACGACCTCATAGCTTTCATTACCTTCGGTAATCTCAGAAGCATAAAGAAAGGGGGAAACAAACGAATAAATTAGATAATAATGGATTGTATAAGCATAAAATCAATAAATTACATGATAGGTTACGAGGAAGCTATGTACCACATCAATTGGTTAAAAAAAAATTATTATGTCATATTTCATTTTCAGAAAACCAATTTAAATTCTATATTTAAGAAAATAGACTAAATTATAATATATCAGGAAGTTAATTAACATTGTATATTTACACATTTTTCAATTTTGAACCATTTTTTTAAAGTTTATTTTTAAAGCTATCAAAAATTAAGGTAGTTTACTGTCGGTAGTTTTTTTTCAAAAACCCGAAAAATCTGAACCCAAAATCAAGATAATATGTATGATTCTTTTAAGAGTTTATGAAAGATCAGGAATTGTTATATAAAGAATGTTTTTCGAAAACTCAAAAATAAGAAACTTTTTCCTTTTGGATTCTCTATTTTGGGACACTCTGTGTATAAATGTAAGTTCCCCTAATAATAATATTGTTGCCTTCCAAGAAGGGATTTTCTGTAATTTTAAGAAGTTAATACTTGGGAAAGGACTTCCCTTTAGGGGATTGTAGCCCTTATTAATAAAATATATTTGTAATTTAACCTAGGGATGCAATGGGACACCAGGTAGGAGTGAGGGTCGACGAACCCTAGGCTTTTCCTGGAAAGTTAACATTTAAAAAATGCTTCTTCAGTAGACGGAATCACTTATTTACTAATTAAGGAGTTTTATAAATTATATCTGATCCATTTGACATCTAAATCATTAAAATATTCTCGCTTTGCAAAAATAATTGTCATGTATCTTGAGGATAGTTTATAAACCTATTTAATTAAAAAAAAAAAAATAATAATAATACATGTGTTGTCGTGGAACACCCGGTAAGAAGGAAGTTCCTTATGCTTTTCATTAAATATTAATTATAAAATCACACTGCTAAGTATAAGACGCTAACTACTTATACATGGCGGAGTTAGAAAACCGACAAAATTATAAGTAACTTAAGTACAGAATTAAAAGAAAATTATTGTTTTATCATTGAATCGAGCGACTTGCTATCAAAATGCCGTTTAAAATATTATATATATCACTTCACTATACACAAAAACTTCTGCTTATGTCAGGTTGAAATTTTACATTTCTGTTTCAATTGCACTTTAGATGATGTGTATAAAGTTTTATTAAAATCGTTACGATAGAACGTAAAATATCGGTAAAAACGTGGTTTTCTCTCTTTTAAAAGTTTTGGTCCGCTTTAATGCTTTTAGCGATCTTTAACACATATCATGTCATAGCGGTGTCGGTATTGGCTTTTCTAAATAAATATTTTAAAAAGTTGTTTGCCTCATTGAATAGATAATAGAATTTCCCCGTCCTAAAATTCTAATATTCCATTTGAAGCTTACGTTTACAGGAGGGGGGGGGAGAGCTTACGTTTAGGGGGGGGGGGGGTGTTGCGCATAAAACCTTGGATGGATAACGTTGTCCAAAGAGCTCGTCCTGGGCATTGGTAAAACGAAAAGGTATACCAAATGTTAACTAAATTTGTCAATTTTTAACTCAAGTTACTACTACTACTAAGTTGATATCATGACGGCGGTTGTTTTGTTTTTGGATTCACTCCCAAGCTCCTGACGCTGTAACGTGCCATAAGGAACTTCCTTCCAAAAATACAATTAAAAGAACACACTCCGTATCGATGAACTTAGGAATCCAACTATTGTATTAAATTACCCCAATAATAACCTATAATGCTATTACAGGCACACATATCATTTTGTACAAAAATTGGAATAATTTCATTTCAATGCAATCAAATTTACCTTCTTATTTAGTGAAAGTTGTTAATAATGGGTTTAGCAATAAAGTAACAAAATATAGTTGACAATGAATCCAATTATTGTTTATTAGTTTACACCGATGTACCTTAACGTCCAAGGAATTCGAGTATCAACCACGTTAAACTTCTAGTTTATTTTCGGTTTTTGAAAAGTAACGTAATAATTTAGTCAATACATAACTCTGAGTACATACCTACAAGAGTTGTACAACACTACTGGAAAACTTAAACCTCCTCCGGAGTTACGAGTATAGCTTACCTTACTTAGATACGAAACTTTATGTACGACCCAACTTCACCGTATACACTCAACTTCTAAACTTGATCCCTCTTCCATTCCCTTAATACTTGTTATGTATGTTTTACACATTCTTCCTACATGAGAAGAACCCTGTTTCAATGTACATCTCGAAACTTACAGTCTTCCAATCCACTCATTATATTTCATGGTGTAAAATTATTCAAGTGAGACATGTTAAGGGAAATCTAATTATAGAATACATAACTTTAATTATATTATAAAAGTAACTAAATCGTTATTAACCATCTATGTTATACGAACTCCTGTCAACTATATAATATTTGCCCCCTTAAAGACTAAGACCATAATCTTACTCTATTGTCACATTACATCTTATTAGAGTATTATATAAAATATTGCTAAATTTTTAACAATTATAATTTGCTAAATAGAAATAGCTTATAGTCCAGGAGATAGCGTGCAAAAAAATGTCTGACTAACATCAAGCTAGAATTTTGCATACAAGTCAATCTTTTAGCGCCTTTTAAGCATATGTAGTCGGCTAATTTCTTCTGCGGGACATAGCTTGGCAATAGGCGTTTGAAAAAAACAAACCGGTGGAGTGCGGCCATGTCTCACCAATTATGGTGGACAATGTGATTTTCATGATCCTGAGTACAGAATTAGTTAGTAGACCAAAAATCAAGTTGATGTTAGTTTGTCCTTTGACAGGTGACCACGTTGATTTTTAGTAATATTTGACTACCTAAACTATCAAGTGTGAAAATAACATCGACTATTTGGATTCTACGGTGAAAAATAATAAACTTTTACTTGAAACTATTTTTTCTATCACCAATATTTTGCCCCCTACAGGGAGGCAAAGATAGCAAAATAACCCTTCCGAAATAGTAAATGAATAACACTTAAATCGCTATAAAATCAAAACGGTTAGAAATAAAGTAATGGAACTTGGGGGATCTGTACCATGTAAAG
>KZ651941.1:125173-143677 GCA_001010745.2 Gerris buenoi
ATTTATATTCAATATTATTAATATTTATATTTTACTTTTAATAATTGAATTTTAGTACTTGATACATAAATTTGTAATAATTTATTAAAAAAATAAAACTCGGGAGAACAAAAGCATTATTTTTTCATGTTTATGTATAGGTGAGTTAAACGTTGTGTTGCTGTGAGTTTTTTTTCCATTAGAACGTCAATGTAATATGAGATCAATATAGAACGTTGGAAAGGCGGGTATATTAAAGAAATAAAGACGTGTGAGCGATGTAAGGGAGAAAGGCTGAGAAGTATAAAGATTGAATTCCCTGAGTTAGAAAATTGTCAACTACATCGACTTGGTATATCGCATTACTCCTTGGTACGTCGACGAGGAAATTGGTAGAAAATTCCCTACGCCGAAGCTCTTTTTCTCCATATAAATAATATAGTAAAGGAGATAAGGCGGGAGATGGCTGACAGCTCTTAATACGAATCATTTGTCAAAAACGATGGTGGGATGCTTTTAAAGCTACTTGGTATGAGCTATTGAATATGAGATAACTACCGGAATGAATTTATTACGGGGTAACAAATATTACTAGTTGTAGAGAATTTATGTAGGGAGATACATTTAAAGTGTATGAATCAAAATTAAAACATTATTATTATTATTTATTTATTTATTTCTTTCTTTTGGATTTACACATTTCAATATGAAGATATTGAAATGTGTGTGTCGATTGTATTGTGGCCAAAATTTAGATTCTTTAAGATCGTACCCTGAGTCGAATACGAGAAATAGCTGTTAACTCAACATCTCGAAGCATCCCCTTCCTCTTAAAATATTTTTGATTAATTAAATATGAAATGTAAATTTTAATTATCAAAATCTAAAATTCTGTCCATTTAAATACCAACCGAAGCATATAAGTGACAATCTCATTAAAAATAAATCTATTCAAGATAACTAACTAACTCTGTGGCGGAACAGCACGATTTTAGTCTAGGGTCTTGGTCTGCCAAAGCTTATACAGTTATATTTGTAATAGAGGACTCGGTGTTAATATGGCACACCATCAGTTAAATATGCTTTAAAGTTGGCTTATACAACTAATTAGTCACCACTTTAACCATAGCGATGCATCAACATTTACATAGCGACGCTAAAGTGAATGTGTTGGTTGTCAAGATATTTAATAAAAATGAATTTTGATCCACTAGGGAAAACGAGGATGCGAATGTATTATTTTTTTATAAAATGTTTATTTTAAATTAAATTATTTATTTTGACAATATATTAAAACCAGTCTGTCAATTAGTTTGGCACATACTTTTTGCTGCGTCCTCGCTTCCTTTATTTCGTATACTTTAATGAGACCTATTATTTTCAAATTAAATTATCAATTATCAAAATTTGAAGAGCGCAAACGGTCGAAACTAATCTGGGTCTGCAGCTACATTCAATAAATCATCCAAATTTCATAATAATCAGATAAGTAATATTAAAGTTGTAGGTGTAAATAAAAGTATGTTAGTGCACACACGGAAGATAAGCAAATGAACACGGAGTTTGAAACTTATGTAGGACCAACAATGGGCTAATTATGACCTACCATTGAAATTTTATAAACATGTCACGACTATTGTTGAATATATGCGTTGGTTCGCAAAAAAGTGACAGGCAGAAACGGAACCAAAAATGTTCCGAGATATTAACATTTTTTGTTCTACAGAATGACACATAGCTTCCGTTACCTTCGGCACGTTCGGAAGCAATAATATGATGTTAGGATTTATATAAAATAATAAATAATGGTCTTATTTTTTTTTATACATGCTAGTTATTTTGTGTAAATAAAATTTAAAATGTAATTACTGCAATTTAAAATATAAATTGCCATTAAACATGTAGAGCTAACACGAATTACAATTTTTTTGGTTATTTTATTTACGGTTGGAATGAATGCTTTCTGAGCATATTCATTATTATTGTTACATTTAATCTTTGTATAAATATTTATCTTTTGTAAGTAGTGGAATTCGGTTGTACCAGTATTCCTTCCTTGAATTTTTGTAAATAAAAAATTAATGCTCCTTCTTTAATAATTGTTATTTACCAAAAAGTTAAAATTTAATGTTGAATCAAAAGCGTCTACTTCAAACAGAACCAGGGAGAAGTTAAAGTACTCGGTATTTATCATGCTTGAAATAAAACGGGTCAACCTATATTGACAAGCTCAGCAACTTCTTATCATCTTCCATTTATTGGGCAACTAAACAAACATTCAGCCCTTCAAGTTTGTTCATTTTAACGAGATTCATTCAGTTTAAATACAAAAATTAGCCTTCGGATTAATTGGAGTTGGATGGCTGGTTATAATTTACTCAATGTTGGTCCAATATTAATTTTATTCTGCGTAAATGTAGCACTGCTTAAAAATAAATGTGACCAAACTGGGATTCGAAACAGATTTGAATCTCTTGGGACCATTCATCGAATGATTGGGCGCGAGAAAACTACGAGTATGTTCCACAAAAATTGGATTCCTATTTCCTTCTTGCTACACCAACATAATGTTTAAATTCCGTGTTTTCTCCAGCACATCAAACTGCCACTACTCAAGGCATACCAGTTTACTCATTAAGGAGACATTAAAGCTATGAATTGATGCTTGATAAATTAAAAGTTTCATTGCTTTTAATTTATCTAGCATTGAATAAGATTGAAAGAAGATATTAAGTGGTTTCAGAAGCATTATGAAACGAGTAGATGGATATACAAAACAAAAGACATGTTGGATAATTTCTAATTAAAGATATAAAAGGCTGCATAAGTGGCAGGGGAATATGATGCGGTAAAAATATATTGATGTGGAAAACAAAGGAAAAATTTAGTATAAATTAGCGTTAGACAGCATGTAAATATTCTAAAAGTCAGTGTCGTGCCCACTTAAAACTGTAGAGGAATCAAAAATAAATGAGTGAAAAAATCTTTCTCTTTTTTCTTTTTGATATTTTGGATAGTTATGCTTTAATGGGAATCAGCTTTGTCCATTTGTTAAACAACATCTAATTCTGATCGTGATTAGCAAAACAAGGTCATTCCAAATGGGTTACATATCCATTAGGATAATATGCTACATAGTTTCATGTACATTATAATAATATGACATTGATCATATACGACTATATTAAGTTATAATATCTTGCTTTATTTATGTTAACTAGACAGGTATAATATTATAAACCACGCTAATGATCCATCTGCAATTCTCTCACTTAGACTTTGATAGTGTGTTCGTATTTCATAGCAACCTATTCTTTTTTATTTTAGTGTGTAATCGATATTTTAACTGCGTAGGCTTCCCGGGTTGACTCGTGATCAATTACTTGGTTTCCGCGTCTCGAAGGGGCTGGCATTTCGCTTCCACTATTGAAAGCATTTTCAGAGGTGACTGCTGAAGGACGACTAGAGAGAAGACCGGCGTATTTATACTGCGACGGGAAATCATGGGAAGAAGAGGATCGGCAGCTCAAAGAATGTCTTCAAGAAAGGTCACATTTCTTTGAACCCAAGCAGAAGGTATGGCAGATAAGATAAGGAGGATTCTCCAAAAACGAGGCATCAGGAGCACTTTTAACGCTTACATGACTATCAGAAGCCTCCAGAAATCACCAAAAGACCATGTTCATCTCAAAACTTGTGGTGTATACCAAATCCCTTGCAGTTGCGGTATAAACTACTTCGAGAAGATTGATGTCATCCTGTCTAGGAGAACGTGTTCAAATTGCATTGAAAAACAACGATCACAGATAAGCAATCCTCAGCATTCAGACGAAACTGTCCGTCTCATCAAGATTCAGGATATTCGGATACTTGCATCTATCAACAGATACCAAAACAGGGTGGTAAGGGAGGCTATTGAGATCGAGAAGCAAGAGGAGACATTTAGTACAGAGAGGCTTCACCCGTTCACCCTTTCTCAGTCCAAGAAACCTCTGTTCAGCACCTACGCCAGACAGATAATAAAAGGCGTCACTACATTCACTTCCCGACTTCATACATCACCCTACCAACAACGGAACTCCAGCAAAGTTTACCCCGAGTAAAGGAACCACCGGGAAATTCAGGTACGAACTACAGTCTGAAAACCAGTTTAAATACTGCGTCCTTCTCTCCAGTCGTCAGTATATCTTGTTTTGGCTTCATCACGATTCCCCAAACTGCTGAAGATGCTTCCAGGAGTGGAAGCGAAACTTCAACCCCTTCGTGACGTGGATTTCACCGGAAAACCAAGTCATTGATTAGTTATTTTAGTTTAATTTATTGATTAGTTTTGCCTTGCATTTAAACTTTTTAATTGATTTTAAACGTTAGTTGGAAAAGTAATTGTTACCAAATTTGATATGTATATAAATATTCGCTACGTAAGCCATTAAAGTAGTTGTCTAAACTAATAAAATGCGATTCTTAAAGCTTGGATGGCGGTTCCTGTAGTAGTAAATAACTAATTTTAATTACAGTATACAGGAGTTAATGCACATCGTTATTATGGTATAATGTTAACTGAATACAAAAGATGATTATTGGAAATTTCATATTAATTCTATTATCAAAAGCATAAGGCCGGTCGTCCACTGGAAGCGACTACGCGCGACTAAGCGTCTTGGCGACAACAGGCGACTATGCGCGACCTGTCCGATTATATAGAGTACCATATAACCTCGTCCTTTGCAAGCGACCTTGAGCAGGCGATTACGCGCGACTACAAGCGACAACAGGCGACTAGCGACTTGTCCCAATGAAATGGGATTAGTCGCTTGTAGTCGCTCGTAGTCGCCTGTTTAAATACCTTGTTTTCATTCAGCTTAGAACTTATTAGGTACTCGTATACTTAGATAGATTTCTTTTATCTTTTATCTTTTACTACTTAATATTTATTAAAATTTACTAATTTAAAAATAATACATAATTGTAAACATATTTTAATTGATATCAATGTCATTTGTCCTACTTATTGTTTTTTTAATGTTATTTGTTACAAATATAATTTTATTTTTTTAAAAAGTTTTTTTTTGGTTTTTTAAATTTTCTGTTGATTAAAAAGAGGTTAGATTAAACATTTTTTTATATTTTTTGTAATGCATTGTTACAAATATAATTTTATTTTTTTAAAAAGTTTTTTTTTGGTTTTTTAAATTTTTTGTTGATTAAAAAGAGGTTAGATTAAACATTTTTTTATATTTTTCTGGAATTTACAATCATTTTTCTAACTTCCATCGGTTATTACTCAAAATATGGCCAAATAAATGGGTAAAGTTATGAATACTTTTTGAAAGGTAAGTAAATGAGGAAGTTTTCCAGAAAGTGTACTTAATGCAGCTACACTGGTTAGTAAGTTTTGCCACCANATTAAAAAGAGGTTAGATTAAACATTTTTTATATTTGTTGAAATGCATGGCTAGAATTAGCGGCCGCCCTAGGTTCAAGCATCTGCTTAAAAAAATAAATAAATATAACTACATAAATACGTATAAAAGTGTATAATAATATTATGTATTTCTATTAGTGCGAGGAATAAAATTATTATTTATTTCTTTATACCGGGTGTCCCAGCTAATATGGAACTGCGAAATATCTCCGGAACCAAGAAAGATAGAAAGATGCTGTTTTTAGGGTTCGATGATGGCTATAAATGTGCTTCTAGTAGTATAAATAATAAAAAAAGTTATTAATAAGCCATATTTTTAGACTATAGTTTTGGATTCTACGGCTAAAAATAAGAATTTTTTACTCTCTTGGAAATTTTTCGCTCCGAGCATTAGTTTGCCGTCTAGAAAGTACTGAACCTGCTAAAATTAAGTCCATTTTTCAGCTGAACTAATGGATTTAGGGGAAAAAAGTCATACAAAAAGTTTTTATTTTTTGCCGTAAAATGCAAATCTGTTCTTAAAAACATGCATTATTAGTAATTTTTTCACGTTTTGAGTCTTATGAACGCTCTTTTACGCAAGAAACAGTTACAAAAAAGATATGTATTTTTGACTGGATTTGGGTGGCTTGGAATGATTTGGAAAAAATAAGGCTTCCTATCCATTTTCTTTTATTATGCAAATTAAACACACTTTTGCTCAACACAGAAATTGTTCAGAATTTCTTCTGGAAGCGCATTTATAGCAATTATCGAACCCTGAAACCCGCATATTTTTTTTATCAATCACAGTTCCGGAGATATTTCACTGTTCCATATTAGCTGGGACTCTGGGACACCCTGGCGTATTCACTATGGATATAGAAAAATTAATCACGCAAATTTATAACAAAACCCCACTATGTATGAGGAATAATTTGTATTATTCCCGCGTGATATTCTGACAGTTGGAAAAGTTTCTGAGGAAGTTAACGCTAGACGTTCCACAGGTGCTATTGTGTCCTTAAAATTCGAAATTTTGGTGGTCGAGCGATATACACTTTTCGGTACGGCGCTCAAAGATGTGAAGAGACCGTCGCGTGAAGTCGCTTACAGTGGACGACCCCTGTCGCGCATAGTCGCCTGATTCAAGTCGCCTGTAGTCGCCAGGTCGCTTAGTCGCTTCCAGTGGACGACCGGCCTAATCACAATTCATTTAAGCAATAAATCCTTTCATTAATAATACTTTATTATTCCATTTAATAATAGGTACTTTATTTTTTATTTAGTTTTTAGCTTATTACTTTTCTAAATTATTTGCGAGGTCAAACTTATACATTAGTGATTAATATTACTGGAAATGTACTTGCAACATTTATTTATTTTTATAAACTAATAAATATTCTCTATTATTATTTACTTATAATATTATTACCGTTTTTATTAAGAATATTCTGGTTCAACAGGTTTGCGCTCAAGGAACATAAATCATGTCTTTTTATTTCTAAGTAGAGTGGGGTTTTATATTCTCCTATTTTACGTTAAATAGGTTTTTTCCTGAAATGAAGTCTTATTTTTTAAAAAAATAAAAAGAACTAAATCCATCTATTATACCAGTAACATTTAAAGAAGAAAAATATTCCAATTCAAAACAAACACATTATTTATTCTTTATTATATTTATAATGGTTTGGATCTCCTTTTTTATTATTTAAAAAAATAATAATAATAAAGAAGAACTTTAAAAAGATTAGTAAGTCTCTCTTATTAAAATAATTTTAGATTTTTTTATATTTTTATTCTTTTCAACAAATTATAGGTATTTTTAAGATTATACTTAATTTTTTTTTTTTTTTTTTTTTTTTTAAATAATTGAATATAGGCTACATTTTAAGAATTTATTTTAAAATGCTCGTTGCTGTAATATTCTGGGAAAAGAAAAGAAGGTTTTTAAGACCATATTACTTCTCTGGTTCAAATATAAGTAGATGAATTTCGTACCAATTTAGTAGCCTAAAGTTTTTTTCGGTTCTCTTGAGTTGAATTTTTTATGTCAAAAATAGAAATATCTAATTTATTTTTACGTTTTTAGTAGTATTCATACTACGGAAAGATTAAATTTTAATATCAATCAAATTATAACTATTTTTAACTACGGGAAACATACAGAGAAAAATAGACTCCAGCGCCGGGATTTGAAACCACCGGCCTCTAATTTTCCAGTCTAGCGCTCTACCAACTAAGCTACACTGGAGAATAATTTCCCCAGACGTTAATTGATACCTACAATTTTCCACATGTCTCGGAGTCGATATTTACGACAATAGAACTAGACCGAGAATTAACGCTTATTATAATAAAGAACCTAATTAGTACCTGTACCTTGTATAATCAGTTAGAAATTCATTTTTATAGAGGCCCGTGGTTCAAATCCCAGCGCTGGAGTCTATTTTTCTCTGTATGTTTACCTTTGTTAAAAATAATTATAACTTTATTTAGAAATATCTAATGTTTGAGTAAAATTTTTGACTCTGATCACACTTTCGGTAACCAGGCGGACTCATTCAAGTTATCGGACCCATATAATTTCTTGATATAGTTATAGTATTATTATAAGTTCAGTAAGTTTTATTATGCATGGATGTATACTAATTAATAGTTTTTTTTATTAATCATTTCCCGTCCTTGTTGGACGAAACATTTTTCTAAATGTACCTTGATTATGGTTATTCTTATATAACATAGGTATAGCTAGTTATAAGTTAGACATGTCTTTTATATAAAATATATAAATACTAGCCGTTAGGCCCGCGGCAACGGGCAGAATAAATAAAGTTGAAAAAAAGAGGTGAGAGATAATTAGTTATATTTAAAATAAATGAGTCTCGCTTTGTCTAATTATACTTAAACAGAAAGAGCCACGTGATGTCTTGACCATTAGTTACTTTTATTGAAATGAATGAGTCACGTTGTCCAATTATACTTAAACAGAAAGAGCCACGTGATGTCTTGACCATTAGTTACTTTTATTGAAATGAATGAGTCACGTTGTCCAATTATACTTAAACAAAAAGAGCCACGTGGTGCCTAGATCATTTAGTTACTTTTATTGAAATGAATGAGTCACGTTGTCCAATTATACTTAAACAAAAAGAGCCACGTGATGTCTAGTTATTTCTTATTAATTTCATTCAAAGAAAAAGAGCTGAGACATAATTAGTTATATTTATAACGAATGAGTCTCGCGCTGTCCAATTATACTTCATATATTATACTGCTTATAGGAAGGTTTATAATAATATACTGTTTAAATAGAAAGTTTTATGCATTTAGTTTCAATACAATGAAATGGCCTCGTGGTAGCCTTTTCGACTGACTCACAGGAGGTCACTGGTTCAATTTCAGCTTATTTTTTGGCGCATCAATTTTTAACGTTATAAATCATTTTTGCCGTTGCAGTCGGGACACTACTCGATTATATAAAAGATTTGAATGTATTTAAACAATTCTTGTCGTTGTTTGATAACGTATTGATCTCCACCAAGGCTCTGATCATTGTTTTTATTATTGACGTTTCAATAAATCTATGTTCGATTATTAAATTTTTCAATGAATAAATGAAATTTTCTTTGTTCAACTATTCAATTTGAATGTTATTTCTTTAAATTATTAGATTATTTTAGTCTTAAAATAACTGAGTATAATAATCATAACATTAAATAACAAATGAAATATGAATTTTATTACAAAAAGATAAACTTTTAAATCATTAAAAATGTTTACAACTATCTAATTTAAACGTAACACTTATAAAAAAAATGTATGGTGTGCAGCTAAACTTATTTTAGGAGATGAAGTTTCTTCTTACAATTCATACAAATAATGAAATGGAAAAACTTAGTTAAACATATTTTAACCAAGAAAAATAATTTAAAGATGAACATGTTTCAAATGAAATTATTTTTAATTACTGTATTTATATTTAAGATTTAGATACAATGCCTAGTTATTTTTTTCTTTTTATCTCTCTTTATCCTATTGCACTATATTTACGAACTTGAGTTGTAACGAAACTGAGTTGTTTCTATTTAAAACCATTGTACAATTAATCTGAAACGGTAAATATTTAAGCCTTGGAAGCTCTTAATTGCGAGAAACTCACTCTTAAATGACATTATTTCTGAGAGGAAAACGAACAGTTGCTGGTTAAATTAAACTGGGAAAATGAGCTTAGCGTCTCTATAATTTATAGAAACTGCCGTTGATGTTGCAGCCCGCAGTATAACTAACCATGCTCTGAGCTATCTAACTAAATATACTAACGTTTAAAAGAGCTTTTTTTTAGTTTATGTAGCGAAACAACTCTTCCGACAATAATCCATTACTTTAAAGCCTCAGATCGTATCCTTACAAATTATTGACTTTTAAAATAATAAATATATCTTTTTCAATGAAGATAAAATCAATACGAGACAATTCTCATTATATGTCCCTTTTTAATGCTATGTGTTGTGTAAAAGACAATTACTTTTCTGCTATGTTGAGTGAACTAATTTCAATAAAATAAGGCATACGTTGTCACACATAATATACTAGAATATGTTTATTGTTGAATTACAGGTGAGTAAATAAATAAAACCATGTAAAGAAAGCAAGAATTGTATAGTATAATTATCTATTTGTCAACAATAGAAACAATAAACATTTTTCTTCTTTCACTTAGTTTACTACTTAGTTACTACTTTAGTTACTACTTTTTAGTTTACTACTTTCTTCTTTCACTTAGTTACTACTTAGTTTACTTCAGCGAAGTTTACTAAAATTTCCACATTATGAATGGGTAATAGTAATAACATTGGTCGAAACGTTAGTAAATATGCATGAAACTTAAAAGTACACTTATCTTGTAGGAAAATTTGTCAGCTTTATAACGATACCAATGATTTTGTTCTAGCTCTTATACTGTTGGAGTAATAAACGTTTATATGAGCTTTATATGGTGCGTTTATATGGTGCGTTTATATGGTGCCTCCGCCACGCCACTCCGACACAAAAAGATAGAAAACAAAGGAAGAACAGAGAAAGAAATTAATGGTTTGCAAGTAGCGCGCCACTTTGATAAGTCACGAGTGGCGTGGCAGAGGCACCACTTGCCACCATATTCCACGCCATACCAGTGAACATTGGGCATAATTTGGCATATAGAGGTGGCACAAACCAGCGCCACGCCAGGACCCACGCCACTAGTGTGTGAAATGGGCCTAAAGTGGTGTGGAAAGACGTCCACGTTTCATGATAAATAAGAAGGTAAACTGAGATTATCTCCCAAACCGTTACACCTACGAATAAAAGTTATGAGAAATTTTTTGTAGGAAATGTTCTATGTAACAAATTTTATTACTTGTATTTTTTCTGTAAACGTGACAGTTAATGAGATATTCACAAAAAACCGATTTTGATGACCTTTGACCCCGCATAGTTCATTTAGCGGCACTCGGATCAATGGGGACTTTTGACATTTTGTTTAGAACCGCAATATCAAGGTTCATGCCAAAATTCAACTTTCCCCTAATTTTTTCGAAGTGCAATGTCTAATTGCACTGGACTATTTAAAGTACGACGAAAGTGTAGCTCGTCATTATCAAGATGCTTCAAATTTGCAATGCTAAAAATATTATGGATTTCAAACACGGAACTTTCACCAAACATTTTTTGGAATAAGGATCTAGGAGAAGTTGTGGAGATGGATTGGCCTTGTGCGTAAACGAGGGAGCCAGCGCAACCGAGGGTCTTAAGTCGCTCGCTCAGCTATTAATCAAGGCAACTCCGTGCCATGATACTCTGAATTGCATCTATGAATCGCGGACGGTGCAGGGAAAAGGACACCCACTATGGGGCATTCTTCCTCCACTCTTTGATTGGGTCCGATTGATGTGGGTCCGATCCGTGTCATGATGATGTGATATGTATCTATGGTTCGAGAACGAAGCAGGGCAAGGGACACCCCCTATAGGGCACTCTTTCACCACACTTTGACGCACAATTATATAGCTTACTAATGCTAATGACCATACTCGATTCGACGGTACAAAGATGTGTGAAGTAGCTGGAACTCTCAATCAAGGGCGTAAAAAGGGCCTAAAAGATGGCCTAATTATAAGGTTCGAACAAGTGGTTCGTTCTAATCGTTCTAGGAGGAAGTAATAGACTACTACTACAACTATCGTGCGTAAGGATGCTGATAAGATATCTAGACAAGTCCTAGATTGGAACCCTTATGGGTGTTGAAGAAGAGGTGAAGGGGGGGGGGGGGGCACAATGACCTTGGGTGGTAGCAAGAGCAAGTTATGGATCTAGCCAGAAATCGCACTGGATAGACTTCCATATGACACTAAGCGCCCAATGCGGCGTGATTAGCATATCTGTAGGTAAATATTTGATGGACAGAATGTTTTTTAGAGAATAGTAAAAAAAAACTGTCTCTAAACCAATCTGATACTTTTGCCATATTCCCATTGTTAGCAATAATTTTTAAGTAGATTTAACGATTGCGGAAAACTGGATTTTATCAGACATATTGCAAACAAAAAGTACGTTTAGTTAATTTAAATATTGGAAATATAACTGTAGCTATATATTTTTTTTATAGAGATTTATAAAAATCAGCGACGCAGTTTAAAGTCTTTAGTGAGAAAATAAAGGTCTTTAGTGAAGGAGGGGAAGGGGCAGAAGATGCTAACGTGATTTATATTCGTAGTCGATTGACTTAACTTTCTTCTTTATCCCTCTTTTTGCCTAAGTAGTTAACATATTGCCGCTTTTCTTCTTCTTTTTTATAGGCAGGGAGAAAGGTGGAGGGGGAGAGAAAAATAAAAAAAAGTCTAATCTTTAAGAGAAGAAAATGTTGAGGGGCGTTAGTGTCCAAGTTTTTCCCTTCTTGAAGGCGTAAAGGAACGTGCGCTCTGAGCTTTACCAAGCCTTCAGGGTTATTCTTAAGAATCCTCTTAACTCTCTTCTCTCACTTGAGCGGTAAATCCGCCTTAATTCAATGACTTAAGTTAGGCTCCTTCATCTGAGGACGAGGCACACGCTTTTCCTCCTCCTTCTCCATTTTCCTTTTCTCCCCCCCCCCCCCAAATTTTATTAAACTGAACGAAAATAAAGTTAAACTTAAAGTGGTTTATAAAAAAAAGAATTAAGATGGGGGTCAAGTGCTTTTTGTTTTTGTTTTTTGTCCCATAGCATTTTTTTAATGAATAAAAGAGCTTTAAAAAAATTACATCATTACATAAATACCTTATAATATAAATAATACATGTCTGAGTGCATGACTTTTTAGTATTACAAGCACTTTAATGTATATACATTATATATGATTGTGTGTGTATGTATTCAGACCCCACAAGTAGAAGTGTCAAGTCACATTTACAGGAAACTTTTCAAAAAGCATTTTTAAGTTTGGAACACAATTAAAAATTATATGAACCTGATGTAAGAATTATATTTTAGCACCATTTAACATTTTTATACCATTGAATTCCACTCATTCATCTAAGAAATGTGTTAGTAGTTGTCTCATTATTGATAAAAAAAAGTCACATTCCAATTATTTTTCTCCTTCCTAATAAACACACATACACGCACAGATATGGGATATATATATATATATTTACTTCTTGATATTGTCTATCCCCTATCTACTACTACCTTTGTAAGTAACTATATTTTATGTATTTTGGGCGGTACTATTACTAGTCTATTACTTATTCAGGGTGAATCATAATCCTTTATTTAAATATTTAAAGCTATTAGAGGACGAGTCATTAAAAATGCAAAGGAATATTTTCTCTGCAAACTCTACATGCGGAGATGCTAAGTATTAAACAAACTACGTCTGGGTTAGATTTCTAGGTCAAACACCTTAGAACATTTTCCTACGTGTATTGAGATCCGGTCTTAGTTATAGGAGTCTACAAATAACATATTATATACATATTTAAAAAAAAATATTAATCAGTTGGATATTATAATTTCAATTTCAAATTTTATATTTCATTTTGTCAGATTCTTAATCTACTTTAAATTACTGTGTTTCTGTTTTTGAAAACTCTATAAAGCATATCTATGTATTTATCAATCTATTATTTTAGCGAATTTTCGAAAAAAATTAAGCAATTGCAATGGCTTCAAAATTTTTTTAATGAAATTTTTTTTCATGGAAATCCGTTTCAGACCATTCTGAATCGATTCCAAAAATTTAAAATTCATTTTTACGATTTTGGTAGTATTTATACTACAGAAAGATTAAATTTTAATTTAAATCAAATTATAATTATTATTAACTACGGGAAACAGACAGAGAAAAACNAACGTCAGGGGAAACCATACTCCCGCGTAGCTTAGTTGGTCAGAGCACTGTACTGGAAATACAGAGGCCCGGGTTCAAACCCCGGCGCAGGAGCTTGTTTTTCTCTGTCTGTTTCCCGTAGTTAATAATAATTATAATTTGATTTAAAAAAAAAAAAAAAATTTTAAACTTATTTTTATGTATGTATGTGTCACTCCAGACGATATCTCCCTTAGAATCCATTTAAAAATTTCAAACAAATTTTAAAATGTTGATAATATCAAAAGAAAGGATGAGTTCGTTGGCCAGAATTTTCGGAGTTCATTTAGGGGTCAAATTTTGACCATTTAGGGTCAAAAATAGCATAAAATCATGTTTTTCCATTTTACCCTCATTTTAAATGAAAATATGATAAAAGTGTACATAACAACAATTACTGTACTCTTAAAGAGCTTTCCAACGGTGTGCATCTTGAAGGGCAAATACTATTTTTACTTTTGTACCCCGTACCCGTGTGTATACCATTTTTTTTTTTTGTTCACCCATCTAAATTCTAAACCAAAATTTTCCTATTTCATCATAAGCCAATAATACGCAGATTTCTTTGAAAATTCGCTCATTAAGTCATGGTGCACGACTGGGCTTTTTTAAATATTTAAGGGTTTATTTGAGCGACAAAATAATTAATATTGGACGAATGGTCAAATGGTCAATGGTCATCCTAAATCTGTTAAGATTTTTAATTGGGGTAATCTTATTTCTAAGCATTATTACTTTGCGTTTAAAATAAATATGGGGCCATTTTTACAATCCTGATATTGCTTCTGAGCTTACCGAAGGTATCGGAAGCTATGTGATCGTTCTGAAGAACGAAAATATCTTATGTCACCGATTTCAAAAATTCCCAGACAGAAACCCGTTAAGACATCAGAGAAAATTTTTGGTTCAGTGTCTGTCTGAAGTACTTATCTGATTAGTATGAAACTTTTATAGTTTATCGAAAGTAGATAGCCCCAGATTAATTCCAACCGTCTACGTTCTTTATATTTTTCTAAATTGAAACTTTAGTTCATGTAAAGAATCCAAACAATTTTGACAGGGTAATAAAAAACCGGGGAAAATAATTTAATTATACAGTCATAGCTTGCGAAAGCATAAAATCAATAAAGTTCGCGATGGGATGCGAGGAAGCTATGTGCCACACCAATTGGCAGTATATATATTTTTTTAATGGGATAGTTTATTTTATGTTTTATGTTTATTTTATGTTTTCTTTTATAGGTTCTTTTATTGATGTTTTGAGTATGCAGATTTTTTAATTTTATCTAAATTAATTAAAATGGGATGATTTGTTCTTAAGATATGGTGGTTCGCAAAAATAGTGGTTATCAGACCCATACGTTCCCTGAAGTTTTATATTTCTGACTATCTGACAGATAAATAATCTCGTTCTTTTGAATGATAACAGCGCTTCAAATAGTGATTAAGATTAGCAATTTTAATCTTTAAAATATTGTTGTTATAATTATTTAGTTTATTAGACTTTCTTTTAATAAAATATTAAACAATTAAGAGATGATTATATTATGAGATAGATTAAATACTGATTTAACAACAAGAAATAAACAAATTAAAAAAAATAAATAAATAAAAAAAAATCTAAAACTATTCTTGAAAGTAAAGCCTGAACTAATGGATTGGATTTTTTCTTATTTACGTGAAATAGTCTTGTCCTTCGTTTTAAAAACATTGCATTAAATTAATTAAAAGTTTTTTCCTGGATTTTTATTTTCTTTGAAAATTCAGTGAGGATTTATTTTAACACTCATAATAATATCATAAATAATGTCTAGAGTAATTATAATGGTTGTTTAAATAGAAGCTTTTTGCAATAATTTATCTTTTAATAATTATATTTAATTTATTATTACATTTATTCAACTAATTAGATTATACGATTTAGAGATTTAACCCTTAAACTCCCCCAAGTATAAATTCTCGGTTTGTTCTAAAATAAAAATAAAAAATGTATGTGATGTAGATTAATTGTAGTAGGTCATCTTAAAATTACAAAAATAGTTTGTATAGAATGAGTAAATTATCATCTGCCAATTGGTCTGGTACATAGCTTTTGCTATTACAATCCATTTTGTCTAATTTATTGAATTGTTTTCCCCTTTTGCTTCCGAGCTTACTAAAAGTAACGGAAGCTACGTGGTCTTTCTGAAGAATGAACTTCTTTTTCTCCCCAAATTCAAAAATTCCATGGCAGAAAATCGTTTTAGACTTCAGAAAATCTTTTTTTGTCTCTATTCTGTTTGTCAGTCTATCTGTTATGCAATATTTGCGAACCAGCATATCTTATAAACTTCTCGTCTGAGTTTAATGTTATTTGTCATAATTAGCCCATTGTTGGTTCCATATATTATATATGTCTCAACCTTCTGCACCTATTTTCCCCCCTTCCAAATACGCAAAGAAAAACAAATATTTTTACACTGTTGGTCGCATATTAATTTCAACGATTTCCACTTATTTTAATTTGTAATTTGATACTTTTTATGCATATGCAAATATTCAAAACAATTTTGAGCTTTTAAATAAAAATGAGGGAAAAAATAAAAATAACATTGGTTTGTCAAAGCAAAATAACATTTAAGAATGTTAGAGATAGAATAGGTTATAGCAAGGTATGTCCCTCACTAATTGGAGAACTATTATTTTTCAAATCAAAATTGTTTGGTTTTTTTTCTTTAAACGAATAAAATAATAAATTTAACAATATTTTATGTGCGCATGTGGTTGAAATTAATCTGGGGCTATCTGTGGGCTACTTTAATCAAAATATCTAAAGATATTTAAAATCAGATGCGTACTCTTGGAGATATGGTGTAAATAAATGCATGTTTGTGGTGCATGTTGAAGAGATATGGGCTCGAAAGCTTAAAAACTTATACGGGACCATCAATGGACTATGTGGACTATGTTTTTTTACTTACTGTAATAGGATTTTGTTTGCTTCCTTTTACAATATACGGTAATTTGTATTCGGTATAAACGGTAATAGCCATCATGAGTGCATTCACTGCTCTCGTTTACCTAAAAGCTTAAATAACAAAGGCATGATTCTACCCTGTATCACCGCCATCAGGGCTTATAATAATGAAACATGTATTCATGTCTGAGTAAACTAGGTTACGCAACTATTCAAGCTTTTGTTTCTTAAAACTGTGATGACAGAGATGGGAATCCCTTATTTAGGATTTCATTATTTAAGCCAAAATAATTATTTTTCAAAAACAATGAAATAAAATTTTTAATTTTTGCGAACCAGCATATAAACTACTAAAAACTACTCATTTGGTTTTCATAAAATTTCTATGGTATGTCATAATCAGCCCATGGTTGGTCCCATATAAGTTTCAACCGTCTGCGCCTATTTATTTTTCTTCCACATGCACCCAAACATACATTTATATTTTTATATACTCATTAAAAGTATTCCTTTCATTATTAAGAATTTTAAGTGATACTCGTCGAACGTAACTCTCAATGGTTCCATATTACATGCAACCATCTACACCCTTCAAATGTTATTAAATTGATTCTTTATCCATGTGATAAATCAAACCAATGTCGAAAGATTTAATATCATAAAAGGTAACATTTATACATATTAATTTAACAACTATGGTTTGGTATATCAAAACATCATTTAAGTACCCATTTTTTGATGCGGTCCTCTTTAATTTTCAATTTAAGAGATTTCTATTTTTGGTCTTCAGGGGTATAATAAAAAAAAAACCAACTACGTTTCTTTTGCAATATTTCGTCCTTATTCTTTAGGACATTTTCAAGCCTGAAAAAGTTTTTTAATTTTAGATTAGACAAAAACTTTCACATAAATATTACACATTTATCTAACATAACAACTAAAAAATTATAAACAATTTATAAGGCGTAAAAAAGTTAATAAATATAGAATAAAACATTAAATTTAGTACTACCATTTATACTTGTTTTCAAAGTGCAAGAATCAAATTATTTGTCAAATACTAAGTCAATTAAAAAGTGATTTTTCCAAAATCCCACTTCTTAATTCCGTCTTTCTTAAAAATAAAATAAAATTGGAAAAATTAACAATTTTTATAAACATAAATTAATTTATGGTGTATACATGTTAAAAAATATAAAAATGATAATTAATTGTTTAAAAACTTACTAGAAATTCCATAAAG
Organism: Gerris buenoi; assembly: GCA_001010745.2. Lineage (NCBI taxonomy): Eukaryota > Metazoa > Arthropoda > Insecta > Hemiptera > Gerridae > Gerris > Gerris buenoi. Next base: position 143,142 of record KZ651941.1, read on the forward strand.
TCAATTGAATTAAAATTCATTTCTCTTACACACAGGTTACATGAGTCATGAGCAAAGATTAAACAGTGACTAACAATACATGCTAATAAACCAGAGAAGATAATGTGGAACAGAAACCCAGATTTAATCACATCGAATTATTGCATATATGTTTTCTTAAACTGACTTAGTTTTACTTGAAAAATACATTTTTCACTAATAAATAACAGCTTATTTTAAAAAACACCAACCACAATTTGTATATAATAAAAGGTTTTATATAAATAAAAATAAATATATAAAAATATAGTTTACATTGAAATTACATTATTTTAAATCATAATTAAAGATTACAGTTTTTAAAACAACAACACAAGACCAAAAACAAATATTTCATTTTAAAATGAGTCAAATCATTTTAAAATCACTTTTTAATTGACAGTATTTGACAAATAATTTGATTCTTGCACTATGGAAACAAGTATAAAGGGTAGTACTAAATTTTATGTTTTATTCTATATTTATTAACTTTTTTACACCTTATAAATTGTTTATAA